>JBBMOL010003827.1:0-13649 GCA_037954665.1 Laguncularia racemosa | reverse complement strand
TAACTCGTAAATCTTTTACGACTCAAACACCAGTTTATTACGCTTGTTACCCCTATTTTTGAATGACTCGTTAGCTAGTACTGTGAATGTTAGGTGTTTTATATTTTGCATTTAGTAATATAAGTTGTATGCGGATTGGCATGTTTGTGTTTGTTGTATGGTAACTACTTGTTGGCTTTATTTGCTCACCCCCTTACTTGGGACTTTTTTTTTCCAAGTAATTTAAGAGCTTTTCAATTTAAAGATAGTATAGACCATTGTATGCCTTTTGTAGGCAACATGAACATGTGAAGGATTGAGCACATTTTATGTGTTTGAGTATGGTAAATAATTTAAAATTCACAAAATTTTACTTGAAATTTAGAGTTTCCATGTGTAGACTAATATTTATATAATACTTATAATGCTCTTTATAATCTCTAAATTCAATATGCCTTTCGTCATGTTCATCTCAAGGTTATTGTGTTGTTATTTACACTTGTGCATTTGTTTGATCTTGTTTGTTGTATTTGTTATTTCATTTCTTTAAGGCTTTTCACGTAAAATCTGTACTTTAGATTCTCTTGTTTGTGTGCTATTTCACTTGTATATTGTGCATTCTATGATATGTAACCTAAAAATCTACATCTGGTCCTAATAAATACAAACACAAGTATCTTGAAACTTTCAACAAATTACACTCATCTCCTCTTTTTCGGTTACTCACCAAGTTTTTGATTCTTCAATTAGACTAAACATGGATTAATATATTACTCAATTAATTATTTGAAAAATGATAAACAACGATTAAAAAAAAAGGTTGAAAAAAGTCCATTAAAAATTGTATATTTTATAAGAATTGAATCATTTATCTTTATACTCTTTGAATGGTAAAATCTAAAAAATATCATTAATTTATTTTATTTTTTTAATAGATTTTCTTAACCTTTTTGTCTCACTATTTATCATTTCTCATTGTGTTCAAGTCCAATAGAATAGAAATAAAGTGTTTGCATAGGATTTATAACGTTGATTTTAAAAAATTTTCGATACAGTTCTCACAACCTTTGATGTTGTTTGGCTAGTTATGAGCTAATCAATCAAACACTGCTCGTATCATACAGGACCCCGTTTTTTGTTTTACTTTATTTCTTTTTTTTTTTTCAAGTGGAAGGTAGTATAAAAAATCGCAAACAATAAAAAAGCCTGAGCCCCAAACCCAAACAGACCTTTATATCCTTTTTATTTAAAAAAATTTAATTGTCTCATATCAGCTATTAGTATTTCAGAAATTCCTGTTTTGAGTTCCTATTGTAATGCATCTGGACGATAGCTTCAATTTTGGATATTTTGACCCATAGCAACAACAGTTTCCACTGTATATTGACAACTTGATTATCAACAACAAAGATGGCATCGGCATCTAATTACATGCTGCTTCATCACAAAAACAAGCAAAGGATGCCCAGTTTATGACTTGTTTATCTGATTGGTTACAATTATGGTTGGAAAAAAATTGATTGAACTATGGATAGTACTTTAAAGTTTTAAATACATGCTACTTTGTAACAAAACTAATTGGTTATAACTATGGATAATACTTTAATTTATGATTGTAGAAATTTTAGAAACAACAAATATAAAATATAATTAATTTAAAAAAAAGGGCATCATTTTTCTATGAATGAATATTTAGATTTAAATATTTATATTTTAATTATTTTTCTTCGGAGATGTCATAAAAGTAATAATTTAAAGGGAGTATGCAATAGAAGAACAAATGTTCATATAAAAATGTCTCCATATAAAAATCTCATTCAATCTTCTTTCCCCTTATTTTAATGTTTTTAAATGGTTCTTCATTTTACATCATCAAATTTATTCCATTTAGATCTTTTCTCCTTGAACAGAATTAGTCTATCTAAGTGTATAATCAAATAAATTAGTAAAATATCATAAAAACTTGAATTAAAATTGTATTAAGTCTATAATAATTAATTGAGAGTATATACTTTAGTTATGCATTGTCTTAACAAAATAGATAATTTGAAATAATTTGTTAATACTATTATTGATGTCTTTTTTCTTTTAAAAATTGTAATTATTTTGCTTCAAATAGTACATAAACAAGCATAAAAAAATAAAAAAAAAATACAATGACAATTTGCAAATAAACTATAAAAAGGAATAAAAAGTACTAAACTTCAACAATTTTTTTGTTCCTCAAACCTCTATTACCTCATAATCCAACTCATCATCACTTGCACTCTTTGTAGATCCGTAGTTGTCAACTATTGAAAAGTTTTTTTAGATTTTTTTTTTTCAAATAGAAGCCTACAAAATCAAATATATAAATTAAAGTTACCAAAAGAAAAAAAAGAATCAAAGTAGATAATTTGAATATAAAAAAATATTAGGATAAAAAATAATACATAAACTAATATAAAAAGATTCAACGTAAAGAATTTGCACTAAAAGTGGCTTCGAAGGTTATAATGAAAATCGACAAACTTCATTTGTACATGTTTTTCAAGAAAAGTTACTCAAAATGATGAATAAAATGGATATATAACCTCTTATAACATATTAAATATTCATGATTTGTAGCTAGCCAAAGCATTTGGGAAGTAGGTAAGTGGAATGGTTAGAAAAGAGAGAAAATTATTTTTATATGTTAAATTAGATTTATTTATCAAACCCAAAATAAATTGAAAATCAAATCGAACTGTACTGAAACATAAAATGTGGTTCTTTTACATTTCCCTTTGGTTTCAAGATGATTTAAATGGTTCACGATTCAAGTTGAGGAGTCAGCCGAATGTAACTCTTGAATTCAAACCAATTATTAAAAAATAAAAATAAAATAAAAATTAGATGACATTTTTTAGTTTTTAACCTCATCAACATTTTTGTTTACCGCTATATATTATTTCTTTTTTTTTCGATTTTCATTTCACTCTCAATCTTCATAATCAATTCCTTTTTCTTCACCCCTTTGTCCTTAACTCTCAATTTGATTCGCATGTTCACAATTACTTAAAATATTAATGTCACCATGATATAATGTTATTTTAGCCTGCATTCTTGTGTAATGTTTTTTAATTTAAAGATTAATATTTGATTAAAAATCTCGTTAACTTTTTAGTTTTATTAAATTTAAAAAATAAAGTATTTAAAAAAGTGGTTCAGTTTATCAAATATTTGAACTAAATCATTTTAAATACGATTTGATTTAGTTTGATCCATGAACCAAACCAAATTGAATCATGAGTACCCTAAAATCAATATGAGATTATGGAAATTAAAAAAAAAGACTAACAATCTCACTTTTTAAGCGTGGCCCTTACATTCTTCTTAGCGATTATGTTTTTATTTTGAGTAGGACAATTATTTTGTAAATGTGTTCATTACATAATAATAATGATACCATAAATATAATAAAGATGAGTTTTAAAAAGGTACTGAAAATGTAGTATTGCAAAGATAGTATATTATATTAGATAAGAGATGTTTTGGTTTAAAACACCGTATTTCGATCAGTTTTCATATATATACATATTGAATGTTAGCTTAAAATATACTAAAATGGATTAGAAATAGTGTCAACAATTATGGTGAAAAATGATATTCTAAGAAGGAGAATGGAAAGTGAACAATTATTTATTCCAAAAACAGAGAATATGAAAAAGGGGCCGGCATTTTTAAAAATATAAAAAATTTGTCAAGCTATTCTTAACTGATAAAAAAAGGATAGAAAGTCTGCTTTACAGGTAGAAAGGGTAGAAAGTCTATTTCATAGGTACCAATAGGATTATATTTTACTATTTTTTTTTAAACTGTGGAATTCCAATAAGATATAAAAACAAAATAAGAAAAGATTTTGATCCTAAAGTTTCTCGATTTGAATCTACAACATATGATAAGTGAACAAGTCGAAAGTCCTTGGCCAAATAAATAAAAATAAAAAGGAACAAGTCGAAAGTGAAAGAAGTATATGTAAGGATTTCTTTTTTTCCTTTGCATGTAGAAAGTAAAATAAAAAATTTTCAATAATATAATATTATTAATTGAATTCTTGCATTGAACTTTGGATTGAAATGAGGAGAGTTTTCATATTTGCCAAAAATTTAGAAATAAAATGTAAATGCGAAAATTTCTATTTGCTTTAGTTGAACTAAAATTGTGGATTCCAAGACAATTTGTTTCCTTGATTTTCTTTCTTTAAAAATTTTAAATTTGCAAGAAAAATATCATGATATCATATAAATTTCCTTTTCCCATGTCCTCACTTCCTATGGAGGGTAGTCATGGAAAAGAAATATAATATCTAGTTTCACACAATATCAAGAGCTATAGAGGTGCTCACTGAACTTAATTTAATTTATTTTTTTATTGAATTTAGCTCTTTTATAATGTGGTTCAATTTGTTCTCTTGAACTTTTTTGAACTCAATTAAATTGTATTGTTAAAAAAATAAAAAATCGAACTTGTGTAAGGAATAAGACAGAAGAATGAAAATACTAATTAAATGTATGCGGAAAACTAGACGCTCATCTGTGAAGCATACAACCACATTTGCTTTTGATATGAGGCCACCAAGTCGGACCACAAACCAAGTAAACTTGATTATCCCACAAAGCGATTGAGAAAGGATCCTAAATTGCTCTACAGAAGGGGTAGCACACTTTCCCTGATAAAAATTTATGTGATACTGATAAAGCGGTCTACACTAAAAACCATTTTCAACCTATTATGAGTGATGTTTCAAATAATTTTAGGATGTAGCATTTATAGAGTAAAACTCCCCTTATCTTACACATTTTTTAGAAAGATATCAAAAGAATTGTGACTTTCTTTAACAATCTTTCAAATTTATTGACCTTGAATCTTGAATTTACATAAAACTCAAGCTTTGAAGCAATAGACAGAGAAATAAGCAAAAAGCAAAGTTGAACCCCAAGACACCACTGGTTGACATTTGACTACCCAGGAGTAGTGATTAGCTGCTTATTAGCAATGTTTAGCTGCCAGTAAGTCTTAGTCAACTGGTAGGTGCCAATCTAGTGCATAAAAATTCTCAAATTTGAGTTTTTATGGTGCCCGACTTATTTCCTTTGATGAGTTAGGTCTAAAAGCTTCTTATATGTATGTACATATATAGAGCTAACTCCAATAGAGTTGTGTAAATTCTAGGGATTCAATTGTGAAAGCATTATTATAGATATATTGTGTAAACAATTATATCATATTGTTATAGGAATGGATTACAGTCTTGCCCATTGTTTTTCATTTTTTTTTTCTTTTGGTTTTCATTGCAGTCTTGCCATTATTTAAAAACAGTCTCATGAGGTAAAAATGCATGCCTACTTTTTTTTTTTTAATTTTAATTTTTATATTTCAAAGGGCATGTTACATTTACCCCCTCAAAATTTCATAAGAATTATATGTGAAACTTTTCATTTTGGATTGAGGGTGGCAACGTTAAAAAATAATCTAAATCTTGGTTGAGGCCAACTTTGCAAAAAAAGAAATGGAGGTTCAACTAAAACCCAAGCGAACATTCTTAATATTTTTTTGGGTCGTCTACTTTAACATATCATTACCTATTTATTATTATACCTTCGATTTACTTAAATCTAATCCAAACAAGATGCTAGTATATATGAGAAATACAAAAAAAAAAATTTTAAGAATCCAACACATCATTCACTGAAATGGATATAAAATGATAATTTTTCAATAGGATATATCACTTTTATATTTAATAATTCATTTTTTATTAAAAATGTGATAGTTTAAATCGATTTAATTTTCGATTTTGCTGTAATAATTTAATAAAAATATCAGATAATTACTAACATCAATTGATCTGGGTCCAATTGATGTAATTAAATGTCATATAGAATTGGGGGTAAGGAAAGTTTTCTCATGACCCCGCAGAGTGATTGTAAATTTGTAATACAGCGGCTGGGCTGACGCCTTTTAATCTCACAGAATTTTAATCCCCTGCTGCCATACCCACAGACTAGTTTGCACTCATCTGGCACGCAGAGACTGTAACTTGTGACATGCAAACAGCTCTTCCAGCTCTCTCGTCTTCCGGCTTGCCTGCACGAAAAAGGGGACAAAACAATCTAATAAACCCAACTCATGTCAACCTCAGTTTCCTACTTTACGGTTTCATATTCATCACCAAGTCCGCACTTACTAGAGCTGTCACTTTTCACCATCCTAGGATTTCCCGAAGCTATGTTTACATTGTTCCCTGTAAGTTCATGTCTAGTGATCCTTATTTATTCGTATTGTTATTATATCCTATGATTTAGTATAGGTGGGACTAAGTAGGGAAGTAGGAAGTGCTTTGAATTGCTCTTGATCTCTTATTTTGATCATCTGGGTTTGACTAAGTGAGAGAGAAAGAGGAACAATCGGTTGCATCTATTTTCGGGTATCTTTCAATGATTTATCAACACATAGGACTGTAGGTCCCTCTTTCATACATGGCAGAAAATCAATGGAAGATGTATTCTGTATACAATCTGATTACCCTTTTCTTCTAACTAAGTTCCATTGACCGTTGATAAAACGGAGTTTAGTTTATGAATCTTAATCTAGTTTTTAACATATGATTATGATGAATGATTATCAGTATGCATGGAAGATCCATAGAAGTTTACTTCTTTTAGAACATTTTCTTTGGAAAATTAAATAGAAAGGGTGCTACTGGAAGCTGATAGAAGCTAGTGTTGGCAGCTGCTGGGGAGGGCTGTGGTGGCCGCGGGCTGGTGAAGTGTAGAAGAATCATTTCTATATATATATTGTGATTGAATATTTTTTCGGCTAATTAGTGTGCTTTGTAGTGTCCAATTCCAATATGCATTTTAAGTAAGAGCCTAAGGTTCTGAATGAAATTCCCCCTACTCTGGTGTGTGTCTGTCCTCCGATCCAGTCACATACTGCCATAGTAACAAAATTAGGATATATAAGGACACTGTTTAGAAATAGGAAAACTTGGTCTCCTTGGTTCGACTTACTCAAGAAAGTAGACAAAAGAAAACAGAGACAGCCAGCTTGAAATTCGATGTTTTCAGCCATTTTTATTAGTGGAGTCATGATAGATACAATGGTGAAAAAAATTGATGTTCTATTTGGTTAGATTATCAGACAGCTTGTAATGGTAGGCAGCAATTAGAATGGAACTGAGGTTTGCTTTATTGGGCATGATTATAAAGACAATATAAAGGCATGGTAAGGATGTCTTCTTTGTTTCAAGATTCTTTTCATTCTTGCTGTGATTTGGGTGTTGCAATGACTCCTGCAATTAAACTTGCTATTGCCTATCTGGAAAAAGTTCGTTTTCCTTGTAGCAAAGCTCTTAATTGTATTAATAACCATAGAGCAATGCAATAAACAAGCAGAAAAATTCTTGATCAAAATTCTTGTGTCATATGAGATCAGGGTGTTCTCTCACTCAAGCCTTTAAAATTCTCAAATTGAGATTTCTTGCTAAAAAGGCCAGAAGCTAAAAAGTTAAAGGCAAAACAGAAATCGATTTTAAAGTGAATTTGATCCATAACTAGGTTCTAGGTAAAGCACATAACATGAATTTCCATTGGTTTGCTTTGTTTTTCCCTTTTTGTTTGAACCTTGTGAGGAAGGGCTCTTTAATAGTTGAGGAGGTAAATATGAACGCTATCAGCCAAGTGGCATGGCTTGGAAATGCTGTGTAAGGAAGT
Organism: Laguncularia racemosa; assembly: GCA_037954665.1. Taxonomy (NCBI): domain Eukaryota; kingdom Viridiplantae; phylum Streptophyta; class Magnoliopsida; order Myrtales; family Combretaceae; genus Laguncularia; species Laguncularia racemosa. Next base: position 5,934 of record JBBMOL010003827.1, on the reverse strand, counting down.
TTACTGAGCTTTCCTTGAGGAATGGGAGACCATGACATTGATTCACCTAGATGCATGTTTATGTTCACTATTGCCTAGATATATGTATATATGTTTCACAAATCAGGAAGGGATGGAGGGACAAAGAGTAAATTTTGGGATTTTCTTATGCTGTTGTTAATTACGGGGCTATAAGCTAAAAGAGAGATATCTTGTCAACTTACAAAGGACTTGTTGCAGGCAGACTCAAGTTTTTCTAGCTGTTGTGTTTTGTTATTTATTTCAAGCCTCTTTCAGGAGAATATATTGACAATTCTTTTGACTGTTTTGGGGATGCCCCAAATGATTCCATTTTAGGTGTCCAAATGTTTGAAACAAATTGGTGAGGCATTAATATCTGCTTTCATGGTGTATCTAGGTTTCAAGCAGGTCTCACTCAATAACAAATGCCCCAATTGATCCTCTATGGGACCAGGTGCAATTTCTGCACAAGGTTTTATGGTTTAAAAATCTTGGTTCCTGCAAAGCTTGAAACTTCAGCACCTGGGTAGAAAACGTCAAAACAACCAAGGATTTTTAAGTGCACTAAAAACCAGGAAGAAGTGATTGTACAAATCATTTTGAAATGTCTGTAACACTTGAAGGCAAATCTGAGAGAAAGTACACAGGGGTACTAATTACAAATCATAATTCTAGTTTTGTCTGTTGCCTATGATTTTTCCATGCTTTAAATTTAATGCTGACTCAGATTTTGTTAACATATCGACATTGATGATTCTTGCTTCATTGAGCTGACTCTAATATTATCTCTCTTATTACACTATCTAGTTACTTACACAAGCTTGCAATGTCACAGATTTTGTCATGGGAGGGCACCAAGCGACACAAAGCATGAAAGTTCTTAAATATTATCCCAAAGGATGTTTCCCCTACATTGGAGATTCAAGTGAAACTATCTCATCTTTTCAACAAACACATGCTTCAAACTATGTTGGAAGGGTGATCGACAGCCATCCCTCTCAATTGCAGTCATTAGGTGCTACTGGTGAGCTGGCAAAGAGCAAAGTTTTCCCGGCACTATTTGCTTTGTAACTACAGTGGATTTCTTCCTGAGGTAAACCTTCCTTTTAATATATCAGTCACATTTAAACTTCCACAAGGCTTGTCCTTTGACAAATTCTTTTGTTACAGGCATCCTACTTCATTTATACAAATCTAGTCACTTGAAAGTTAAGTTTCTTCGAATCATCTATGCCTTCCTACTGAATTAGTCTAATTTTGTCTAGCATTTTAATTTGTATCAAAGTGATTGATTTTGGCTTTTTCCTCCTCATTGCCTGTGGCCGTCCAAAGTTCCCACCATTGATGATAGCCTTCATCCTACCCCATTTAACACATGTGCCTTTTGCTTTTTCATCATTGCTGTCCCTAGGTTTGCGTTACTTTTAAATGATTTCCCCTGATTCGGGACATTCTTACATTTTTGTGACTGCAGAAATGTTTGCATTTTTGGTTATTCAAGAAGGTTTTGACCAATGAAGATCTGAGATTGATGATATCATCAACTTTAACCTGTCGTGTCGATCATCGTTATGTTTCCTCACTGTGTTGCTAATATCTTATCTTTATGGGTCCTTTATTCTATTATCATCAAGACTTATAATGTGTTTTCTGTTCCAAGCTAAAGCATTTTACTGTATCATCTACTCTATGATATTGTCTACTTTTATAAGGGGATACTCAAATTATGAGCTGCCTGCCCTGTCATGTCAAAATTTTTCTGACTTCTAACTTTATTGTTATCATCCCTTAAAAATGTTTTTTCTTTAATAAAATCAAAATACATCTATAACTTTTAAACCCTTCCTGAAGAAATTAGAGCATGAGAATGTAAGGATTGACTTGTACACTTGTTTCTGTCATTAAGCTGGACAAAAGATAAAATTATATAAATATAAATATATATATTTTAGGATCAAGGCTTTTAAAATTTCCCTCAATGTGATCTTTCTGGAGTGATTCCTCATGTTTTGTTCTTAAGGCTATTTCGGTTGTTTCTTTTTGGTGAGTCTGGGTCTAGTTCATTGAATAGTATGAATATTAGACTCATAAGAGTTTATCATGAAAAGCATGCACAATTATGTAGGAAAAATTGTGGGGACAAGTTTGGGTGCTTTTTCTTAGCCGGACTTATTACCTTAATGGAGGGTATTGACAACAAAACAGGGATGTCAAAGCTTAACACCCGGATGGAAATACTGGAAGTAAGTTTAAACAGTATTCTCCACAAGATATAAAAAAATTAATGTCTAAACTGCTTTTTTCTTCAATTCTTCGATGAGGTTAATATTGACAATGATCTTGTAACATACTTCAGGAGAAATCTGAAGCAAACAGAATATTTTACCTTTCCGTGCCCAAGAAGCCCTTTTGGATGTTGCATCCTCTGTTTCTAGTTATGCACAAACTCAGGAAAGGCTGGAACCGCTTATAATTGAAAAACCTTTTGGCTTTGATGCAAAATCATCTCAACGATTGACGCAATTTTTACTCTCCATGTTTGAAGAGAACCAAATGTACGGATCTGGGGGCAAAATTTTTGTACAAAAATTTAAAAGCATTAAAAAATTGGAAAAAGTTTCCATGTGGTATTTTCACAGGATTTATCATCTTCTTGGAAAGGAAAATATTGAAAATCTTAAGTTTTTTAAAGGGTTTTCCAAAAGGTGTTTTTAGCCCCTCTGGGTAGAAAATACATACGCAACGTACAGGTATTTGTTTTCAATGATGTTAACGTATTTTAGTTTTTAAAAATTTTTGATCTCTAGCTTTTAGGTCATCTTATTAAGATGCAGGCTTGTAAAGGAAATGTGTATTGAAAAATATTCTCAATTTTTTTCCAAAAATGCCACTCTCTGTGAATTCACAAATTTTCATCAAGTCCCCCTTTTTTGCTTTTTGTAGGTACTTTTGGGGGTCGGGATCTTTTGGGTATTGTCCCAAGTCTATCTTCCAGACAATAGCTTTACTTGCAAAGGGGGCCACCATTAGCTTGATGGGGGAAAATATTGAAATGAAAAGGTATCTTTTGGGATTATCACACTGCAATTCATTACTGTCCTGTTGATGTAATTCCATATTTCCAGGGAATTTGAGGGCTTACGGATCTACGCCTAATGATGTATTTTGGCCATACAAAGTCCCACTATGGGGAGTTAAAATTTTACTTGAAGAATCTTTACCCCCACTTCTTTGCTGCTGCACTATCAAGACAAAATTCACGATGGGATGGTGTACCTTTTATGTTAGGACCGGGAAGGGTTGTAAAAAGGTTGGTTGATTTTAAAAAAAAATTTTTTTTTCCCTTATTTAGATTAAGGGGGGGTTTAAACAAGGAAAGTGTAAAGATTTGTGCTATGACTTTAGCCAACAGAATGGCATTCCGTAGCTCCCCTTTTTATTTTACTATTTTTTTATGCCTGACTACCAAAAAAAACTTTAATTCTTTTTCCCTATAAGAAGGGTAAAATTTTTCGATGCAGAGTTGAGTACGCTACAAATTTCCCCAGTTCCGGAAAAAAAACTACCGTGATAAACTTGGTACAAATTTGATTTGCTACAATGGCTAAAACTACGTGTTTCTGATGAGGCCATTTGCTCAAAATTAAAACAAAATTCCTGGATTGGGATTCCTTGGATGTTCAGAAATCAAAATTTCCCCTACAAGGCAAGACCCTTTTACACTGATTTCTCCATGGGGCGTTATGTTTCTGTTTATTTTATTAAACTACTCATGCATTTCTCGATGTTTGTTGTTAGGATAATGCAGGGTTTTTGATTCATATGACATCTTCTCCTAGATTCGTTGAGGTGACAGCCCCTCCCTTTTTTAGAATTGAGCTTGCAGTGGATGGAAATCCTACTCGTTGGTGGATAGCAAGAAGAATGTGCACCGAACTGTACGAGCTGGGGGGTAAGGGGCCCGTTGGAGCCTGTTACTGTGGGCAAAAAAGGGGTCGGTTTGGGGGTGCTAGCAAGGTATTGATTTTTGGGAATTTTTCTTTGTGAAAAGGGTAGGAATGCTCCACATGATAGCCTACTTGGGGTTTGAATGGAGTATGCTCATAAATTCAACACGGCTTTTTACTTGTTAAGGTTGGGTAAACGGGGCAATGTTTGTTAAACCGGGTTCATGGTGTTTCCCATGGCAGTTTTTCCCGTAAAAAGGTTTCAAGGTAGTTTACATGCATCATAATTTCCATTTTTTGCTTTGAGAACTTGTAACTAGGCTTTATTTTAGCTAAGGTTGCATGCCCATATCGAATGTTTGTTTAAAATTTTTTCTTTTATGATCAAATCAAAAAAATAAATAATAGCCAGTTAATGCGTAATAACTTTTAAGATTGTGCTTTCCTCCATTTTTTTAAAACCTTTCCTAAAAGTATTTTTTCATTTGAAGGATTTAGGGGGAAAAAAAAAGGATTTAGCTGGTTTGTGAGCTTAGACCAAAATTATTTACAAGCGAACAAATTTAGTTTTCTTATAAAACTTTCAAATAGTGAAAAGGCCAACCCCAAAAAAGGCGAAAATTACTATGAAATTTGCTTCTAAACCCATTTAGCGCACATCTTTTGTGGGGTTAGTTATAATGCTTTTTTTTTTTTTGAAGATAATGTCAAAAGGTATTTAGGGTTATTATAAATATCGTTCCAAATCCCTTTGACTTTTGGTGAATTCAGGGGCATATATACAGTTTGCCCCTTTGGGCAAATTTCCAGTTCCAGGCCCCTTTTTGGTTTATTCAAAAAGTTTGGGGATCTATTGGACGAAGCAAAATTTTTGGGGAAACCAAATGATTCTAATCGAAAGTACAGAAAAATGCAATCCCTTTTTTAGGGAAGAAACGCATGTTTTTCTTATGGTGGAGGCTTCTTAGAAAAAAAATGATGAAAATTTCGTGCCATCCCCCATATTTGGCGTTTAAAAACCGAAAACCGAAGAAAACAATTAGGGGCCAATTTGGACTTTTTATTTTGTTTTGAAAAACTTCAAAATAGAATTTTGGGGTTGATTAGTTTTTGGGGTATACCGAAAACTAAAAAAAAAAAAACCAAGCCCCAACTGAAAATTGTTCTTTGCATTTTGTTTATATATACCTACATTTGTTTAACAATATTAGAAAAATCAGTAAAAATTTAAAACATGCAAATTTTGTATTGAATAAAATATTAATTAATTTGTTTATAAAATTTTTAGATTTTTTTTTAAATTTTTTTCACATACCGACTTTTTCATTTGTGACTTAAATGCATGAACTTTTATTTTTTATATCAAAGTATGTGGGGAAAAACATTAATGAAATTCGTGTATAATATTCATATTTATATAGCTATAACACATCATATTGTCTACAAACTATCACTTAAAAAATAGTATCAAAAGTGTTAACTCAATTAATTACGTTTCACAATGGGTTCAAAAAGATAATCAATAGTTTTTCTGATATCAACTATTATATTTTTTTAATAAACATCGATAAATGAAAAAAAAAAAAAAATAAATTTGTCAATTTTTGCAGGATATAACTTAAAAATCTTTAATTATGTTTGTAATAATTTTTTCAAAATACCCAAATTTAAGATTTTAGTTCAACTTGATTTTGGGAAAAATTTTGGGTTTTGGTTAAAAAATTTTATATAAGAAAAACCCAAAACTAAACCAAACGAATCATGTTACCTTTAATTTCCCCCCATAATTTTCTGAATCGAAATGAACCCAAGTTTTTATTTTTGATTTTTGCCCTTTTAGTAATTCGGGTAAAATTATGAACTCAAAATTTTGATTTTTTTAAAATGTATCACTAGTAATATTATAAAATTTTTTAGTTTCATGTTTTGTTAGGTACTTATCTTGAAAAAAAAATTTTTTCATTATCATGATATTAAATTTGGGTTT
>JBBMOL010003826.1:0-13650 GCA_037954665.1 Laguncularia racemosa | reverse complement strand
AATTGTGGGTTAGAGTCGTCTGAGTTTTATTAGTACTTGTAGATCCTTGAGGGAACGATATCCGTGCTTAAACTCTATACTATGTAATCGATGGGTGCACTTGCCTAATTGATCCCAAGGAAGAGTCGGATTTAAAACGGATTTTAATTTGTATGATTGCGATTTAAATCAACAAGGGACAATTCTTTAACATTATACTAAGAAGAGCTCTTAGCATACCTCTAAAACTTTAAATGAGCAACATGAAAACTTGTTTCTTTACTGAATGAAAGGGTTTAAAGGGGGACATTTGTGTGCACTAATTGTCAATGTAGGGAGTTACACCAATGTAGCCCCTACATCCATGGTCAAAAATTGAATTTGCCTACCTTGAAGCATTTGGGCATTACAAATTACACTGGCTCAAAGAGAAGGGAGCTTTTCATGTTACACAGCAAGTCAAAATACCCATAACCCTTTAGGGACCGATAACAAGTTTGAGGCCCTCTAGGGACATCCAATGATAAGTGTATCTTATATACTCTTTAGCTAATGTTGGTTGTTTGAATAAGGTCATAATGAAGGGTATAGGAACAACTTATGCTTTCTAGAAGGATGGAAAGAATGTTGTGCTATAACCTATGACTCCGAGCCAATTGAAGGTGCTCAGATGTAGTAAGTAAAGCCCAAAAGAAAGCCCTTATCATGTCCAAAAGTGAATTTGAACAAACTAAAATCTTAACATACCTTTATTTCTACTAGTAAGAAAGATAGGAACCAAAATCGATGAGACCTATTCATTAGGGCAAGAATTTAAAAGGAATTCGAATTTTGGCGATGAGGGCCATTTGAGCGGGATCGACCATAGAATTATTTTAAATTAAATCTTTTCTATTATTCTTGTACTGTGTTTTCCAACAGGCAAACTTATCATATTTTATAGGGCGATGGACAAACTCACTTGGGACTCAGCTTATAGGTTTCCATAGACCGACCTAAAACGGCGTGAGTTGGGCTGATGAATCCTATAGAAGACCAGCATCTTAAAGACCAATTCTTTTATATATTTTTCATTTGCATGGACTATTTATGTTGTAATCATTTTGGGTAACTTTTATTTCCTTGTAATTTTCATTTAGGACTAGCACCTTAAAAGTGGCAAACTTTTTAATTTTGACCACTTTCTAACCTAGGAGTAGAAAGTATAAATACTTCTTAGAAGAGGGTTTGTGGAGGCCATATTTTGCAGAATTGAGACACTTTACGTGTGGAATTAGGGTTCATTCCTTAGTTCAAAAATATTATCAATTTCAACCCAAGAATTGGAATTGTGGCGGTGCGACGAAGGGGAATTGTGAGTATATTGATTCCATCTTTGTTGTATGTTCATTTCTTCTCTAGTGAGTCATATCTAGGGTAGTTTGAATCTTTCTTGGACATATTTGTGTTTGTTTTTCGTGAATATCATCTTTTAAGATTGATTGTTCATTGAGCACTTGAATAATATTTATTCATTTTAGTTGTGGCGTGAATTTGTGATTGAGACTAGTTGATTGACATTGTTTCTTTGTCTTTCAAATTGGTTTTTGTATGTGCTTAATCTTGGTTTTGAGCACATCATTTTTTGGTATCAGAGCTTGAGTGTTGTGAGAAGGGATTGTTGCAACTTGAATTCGAAAATTGGGGGTTTTGTTGGGGTAGCACCTTGATCCGAAATTGTTGGCGTGAAACTTGAATTTTTTTTTGTTGAGTTATTGAATTGTATCTTGTTGATTAGTGGTTGAAATTTAGAGTTTTAAAAACACTCTTGGATTCCTTGGTATTTGGCTACGAATGTGTAGTAAAATTTGAAGCAAATCGTGAAGGATTGAGTGTAGTGTTCAATTGGTGAAGGGAGTTTGTGTTGTTTTACATTTTATTTTCGGATTTGAGGAGTGGCAATTGAGATTTAGATTTGAAATTTCCAGATTTGGGGTTTGTGAGTTAAGGAAGCAATTTGAATTTCAAAACACACATTAAGTCATTTTTTAAATTTTGTGTGTTCATTTGAATTTGAAAGTGGCTCCTTACCATTTGTGGAATATTGCAAATTAATGATCTCATTTTGAATTTGAATTTAAGCTACCTTTTGTTGTGGTTATGGTTTGAAACTTGTATAGAAGTGGAGAAATAAAAGTGTGGAAGAGTGTGTATGTGTGTGCCGCAACATGTATAAAGGTATTGTGTGTGGAGTTGTGTTTTTGTAAAATTAGTAAAGGGTATGTATGCGTGGCGTTATGTGTGTATGTTGATTGAAGGTGTTGCAACGTGGTGAATTGGTGTTGTGGTGAAGTGGTGCATTGTGATTAGTGTGTGTGGTGGTGTAAATTTGTGGAGTTGTGTGTAGTGTAAGGTGCTGACATTAAGACTCATTGTGAGTGTAAAAATTTAGCAAGAAGGAAGGTTGAGTAGTGGAATTTAAAATTCAAACAAAACATTAAAGTGTAAAAGTAATTGACTAGTTACTTAAACACTTGTTGTTGAATTTATTCTATCTACTTGAAAGTAGTTGAGTGTACTTCATTTGTGGTTTGGTTGTGTACTTGAACCATGGAAGTGTGAAGATAATTATTGTATTGTTGGATTTGAGTACAATCATGTTGGTGAAATGTTTCATTATGCTAAGATATTGCATTGGGACATGACCTTTTTTTTCAAACATTGATGAAGGACAAAGAGAAAACTTGTTCCATAAATTCTTGTAGGGTACAAGGAAACTTGTGCACAATTATTATTGATGGTGGTAGTTGTACTAATGTTGTAGCTGCATCATTAGTTCGAAGTTGAAACTTGAAACTATCCCTCATCCCAAACCTATTTCATTACTTGGTTGAATGATCAGGATGGTCTTTGTGTGATCCCAAAGGGCTAGGGTACCCTTCGTATAGGGGATAAGTACTATGATTAGCTTGAATGTGTTATTCTTCCCCTTTGTGCATCCCATATATTACTTGGTAGACCATGGTTGTATGACAGGATGGTATTAATGATGGGTATAGAAATTTCTTATATGTTCAAAAAGATGGAAAAGTATAGTATTGAACCCTATGTCGCCATCAGAGGTCTAGGAGATGCTAAGACAGATAAAACAGCCATCACATTAATCTTGGCGGGTCATAGCCACATGATCAAACCTTTAGGGAATAAACTGTGCAGACACAGGTTATGCCAACCTTCAAAGGTTCTTGAGGGCTCTAATTTACACGAGCCAACCTTAGAGATAAAATTTTTCAGATACCAAAGTGCCAACCTTCAAAGGATCTTGATGTCATAGTCAGACGAGGCAGACCACCAGAGAGCCAGACTGTTTAAAGACAGTTATGTTCACCTTCAAAGGTTTCAGAGGGTAAGTTAGGAGACCATGAAGATCAGCAACATACAAATGAGTTAGACAAGGAGGAAATGGTTCTAGTGGAAACAGGTTGATACAGGGGCGACTTTATTGGATATGGAGCATTTTTTGTGTCGCAGATGAGATACATCCTAGAAATGGAGAAGAGGAAAACAATCACCAAACCATGGTATTTCAGATTTTGGGATTCTGCAGTGATATTTCTTCAGGTGCCTTGCTAGGAGGAAACAAAAGTCTTACTGCTTTGATCTACTAGATTTGAGGACAAATCTTTTTGAGGCCCGAGGAGATGATAGGAATCAAAATCTAACGAGACTTATCATTAGGGCAAGAATTAAATGAATTCGAATTTTGGCAATTTAAAGGGCTCATTTTTAGCAGATCGACCCTAGAATTATTTTATAAATTAACCTCTTTTATATTATTCTTGTATTGTGTTTTCTAACAAGCCACATTATCATATTTTATAGGGCGATGGACAAACTCATCAGACTCAGTTGTGGGTTATCCATGGACCAACCTGAACCGGCGATGAGCTGGGCCGATGAATCCTATAGAAAACCGGCAATCTTGAAGACCAAATTTCTTTTATATATTTTTTCATTTGCATGGGCTATTTATGTTGTAATAATTTTGGGTCACTTTTATTTCCTTGTAATTTTCATTTAGGGCTAGCCACCTTAAAAGTGGCAAACTTGCAATTTTGACCACTTTCTAACCCTTTGGAGTAGCAAGTATAATTACTTGCTTAGAAGGGGTTTGAGGAGGCCATATTTTGCAGAATTGAGGACACTTTCACGTTAGAATTAGGGTTCATTCCTTTGTTTAAAATTTATCAAATTTTAACCCCAAGAATTGGAATTGTGGCGAGTGCGACGAAGGGGAATTGTGAGTCATATCGATTCATCTTTGTAGTATGTTTATTTCTTCTCTAGTGAGTCATATCTAGGGTAGATTTGAATCTTTCTTGGACATTTTTTTCGTGAATAATCATCTTTTAAGATTGATTGTTCATTGAGCACTTGAATTATATATATCATTTTAGCTTGTGGCGTGAATTTGTGATTGAAAGGGGGAAGTGGATTTCACAGTTTTATTGCTTTCTTTGACCTGATTTCCACGTGATTTTCAATCCTTATTGTGGTTACTTGGTGAATGTTACAAATAGAGATTATAATTACATCATTTGATCAACATTTTCCATCAAAATCTCCAAGGGTTCACGTGGATTGTCTCATTAGTGGACCGGTTTGTGATTGACTTGAGACTTGTTTTCTTTGGGTCGATTGATTGTGTTTCAAAGTGGTTTTGAGCACATCAACTTTTGGTTCAGGCAATCTAATTTGGATACTTAAGATTTATCACATCCTCATTGGAAGAATTGGTTATAAACATTGTGATTTGACACCATTATTCATGTGATTGAGACTGTTTGATTGACATTGTTTCTTTGTCTTTCAAATTGGTTTTTGTATGTGCTTATCTTGGTTTGAGCACATCAAAGAAGGTTATTGGAAATAAGAAATCAAGTGTCTTTGCCCTAAGGCCTATTAGAGGGGTTTAAGGACTTATTTCTTGAGCAAATACCTAAGGAACCACCCTTTTTTTGAGACATAGAGCATTACATTGACCTATAGCAAAGTGTGGCATTGCTAAGCAGACCCACCTATCATATGAATCTAGAGTAAGTACTAAATTGAAGAAACAAGTGGACGAGTTAATTGAACATAGCTATGTAAGAGAGAGCATGAACCCTTATACAATACCTACTCTACTTGTTTAAGGGGAAAGAGGGATCATAGCACATGTGTATTAACTATCAAGCTATTAATAAGATCATGTTAATTATAAATACCTTATCCCGAAGCTAGATAACATGCTAGATAAACTCCATGGTGCTCATTGCTCATATCTTTTTAAAGATCAATCTAAAGTTTTGAATACCATCAAATACATATGAGAACTAGAGATGAGTGGAAAAATGGCTTTCAAGATGACGCATGGTCCCTATGAATGAATGGTCATGCCCTTTGGTTTAAGCAATGTGCCCAATACATTTATGAGGTTAAGATATGCCAAATTCCTACAAGTATACAAATGGAACCAATGTAGGCATGCCCTTCAATTATATCTTTCAAATCATCTACACTAGCAATCCATCCATTCTTTCAAAGGATTTATTTTAGTAAATAACCAAAAATAACACTTGGGCTAAAGGTCAAGTTGGTAATTTTTCTAACATCTCTCCTCCTAGAGCCTAGGAATCATATACACCTCCGAAATAGAGCACCTTGGCTACTAGAAGGAAAGCACCTATGCCTAACAAGATTAAGTGAAAAACCTAAAATTTTGGTCATTTTATTTCTATCTTTCCATACATTAACAAAGAATGCAAAAGATTCGTCAAAAGTTCTCAAGGCCTAGAAGTGCATGATAAATAACACTTAAGCCCAACACTATTGAGAAAATTAAATGAAGTACTCCTCATATAAAGTATGGAAAGGTGTCTATAACTTCCCCATTAGGCTTTACTCCCTAACCTAGAGTAGCTAAATGTTGAAATAAATTTAATCCTTGTTCTTACATAGGCTTTTTGGATACAAAATGAGCTACTTTAAAAATATTCATTGCTTTGGCCCAGAATATGATTAATCTAACATAGGCTACATGAGCCTCTAATAGTTTATAAGATAAATTGATAAGTCATACATTTTTTACCTACTAAGTGAAATCGGTGTTTTGTGTTCCATAGCATTTCGTACAACTCGTTATGCACACAATATGCATGGCATTAACTACTTCAATGGTTTCTTTTACCTTGGTCAAATGAGAGATTACCAAACATCTAGCATTCCCTCATGCATGGCACCGATGAGTCTTTTTAAGGAAAAGAAAAAGAAAGAATATGCCTTCACCATGTGAAATAAGTAATATAGCATAGCACTTTGAATTCAATATGAGATTTTTTTTTTTCAAAACATTAGATTACATATCAAAAGAGTAGTATAAATTTAGCATAAAATTAAAAGGTATTTCTAATTTTATTTTATCTATTGAGGCCTCTTTAGCATCACAAACCTTTTTCTTTTTTAAATCACATATAAAGAAAAAAAAAGTAACTTTGGAATTACTAAATCACAAATCATAGATGAGATAAATATAGATAAGGCAATGGAGCCATCATAGTTTTTTTCTTTTAATTGCTTTGAAAGCAAAGATGGTAATTAAAGCATTTGCTAATTTAGTTCAAATAAACCCTATATTTTTTTTATTTTTTTTACCCTTATTTTGAATCATCTTGAGGGAGCCTTTTTATTTTTTCTTTTTGAATTTCAATTCTTCTCTTCCTTTTTTTTTTTTCATTATCCTTACATGTATGCAATCTACATGAATGAATTTGGTAGGCTAAATCATTCTATCACTATTTGAGTAATTTCAAAGCTCATGTAATTTTTTATTTGTATCATCCTTAATCTCTTGTAGTGCATGCCACTTAAAAACTTGATGCATCATTTTCCTCCCAAATTCTTCACCTTTTTCTTCCTCCTTTCCTATGAAACCCAATAAACTGCCTCTTTGCTAGAGTCAACATTTAGTTTTTGCCTTTGCCTTCGCTGTTTCACCATCCCCATTGTTAGCATGGGAAGTCCAGTTAGTAGGTTACCATATATCCCAATGCCTCACATTCTTTAAGGGCCTTTTCTCCTCTCCATCATTAGTAAATTGCTATCCTAGTTTTTTTATTTATTTTTTATTTTCTTTTTTGCCTCATTTTATCAAATTTTCTCTAGTCGAATGGCAATCGTTCATTTTCATAAGCAAATTAGTTTTGCCAAAGGAATGTTTTAACCCCTTATCATACCTCATAACAACGAAATGACAAACCTTCTACATACTTTTCATGCAATACGATTATGCATAGGTTTAAAATGCCTTGCTAATATTCACAGATATGATAATATACCAATAGCATGTAGTGATGTACCTAAATACCTATATTGGAATCAAAATTATTTCTCAGAATGTGCAGGTCATTAAATGAAATTTTAATCTTTGGTATTTTTGTGTTTATTATAAGGGAAATAAAACATTTTTATGAATGAAGTTTGAATCTTTGGTATTTTTGTGTTTATGATAAGGGAAATAAAATTAATTTTATGGATTTTTATTATTTAAGACAACTAAAATATAAGGATATGGATAACATTTTAAATCAAGATTAAATGTTGAACTGAGAAAAGGGTGTTTGAACTTTAGTAATCATATGACCCATAGTTTATGGAAACCAAATAGGTTTAATTGAAACAATTGATATATAAACCATGACTAGATTAATTAAAAGGACTTCCACAATCAGATGGACTAATAAGATCAATTAAGACAAACATATTCAATACAATAAGATGAAGGTGTCATAACACTCGAAAAGAGCCTATATATCAATTTCATTCAAGGGTAAAAATCAACTTTTTTCTTTACTTTAGGGTTATATAAGTATTTATAGGCAAATACAAAATAATTGGTCTTGAAAAAAAATTATCAAAAAGGAAAGAAAATAATTTTAATCCTTTTTAAGATAACATTTACCTGCATAATTTTAATCGCTATCAAAAACTTCTTCCATTATGCTTATCTAAAATTAGTGTTTTTAAAGGTTTTTTTAGCATGTTATTGGAAACAGAAACCCACTTTATATTTAGAATGTAAACCCTTTCTTTGTTTTTTTGTACTTCCAAGTTGATTTATTTTATGATTTTGAACTTGTTCTTCATTAGATTTCTTCTTCCCACCAAAATTCTCTTTCAATCTTTTGCTTGTATGATAGACCTGTATAAGTTTGGAAACAAGTTTTTTATTAACTTGTTTCTTACAAATAAAACCCTCAATGAGCTCCATTTAAATCTAGCATTCTAATGGTTTTTTATGATTAGGTTTGGGCCTTTGATTTCAATCACATAGTTTGATAGATAAATATTTTGGAATCTTAAATCTCTAAATGTATTTATCAAAGTACAAGAAAACAACTATTGCCAATCCATTCCAATAGTATATGTCAAATCCTAGGTCATCATACATCTCTTAATCAAGCAAAAACATCTATACTTAAAAAATTGCGTGAAAAAATAGCCTAATGTGGTATTTTCCAAAATTACATGTAGATGACTAATAGGAAAAAAACATGTGTTCATAAAACACTAATGTAACAAGAAATCCACTTATTGTCTCATTTTGGTGCAAGAGACAATTTTGGTGTTGACATCCTAAGACTTAGGGTGTCTTAGAGTTCCCAACAATCACATACCCAAAACAATATATACAAATCCATATGACATTATAGCCCTTTAAGTATCCCATCTAATGTAACGCCCAAAACCTTTAGAGCATCACAACTCACCACGTATCACTACTACCAAGCAACAGGCTAAGGCCCTAAAACTCTATCATACTTCAAACCTGCTCATATACTTTAGTCATCTTTACTACTATAACAATAATCAAAGGAATGACTCATAGGTGAGTCTTTCCCAAAATGTTGTTATTTAACAACAAAATCTTAAGCTAAAAATTTGTCTCTATAACTCAATTTAACCATAAAACATCCTTTTTACAAATGTTGATAATTCTTGTCACTCTTCTTCCACTAGTAATAGTGTTCTTTCCCTTTCTCATCATGTAATGTCCTACCAAGTTCTCATTCTCATCATACTTTTAGTTGTTCATTATTTTCGCCTCCCCAGCTAAAAAAAAATGTAAGAAGGGGGGGGTGAGCCTAAGCTTGCATGTGGTACCACACCCACATGCACATGACACTCCACATTAATATCACATACATATTGTTTACGACCCACGCCAACCCGTGACGAAACCCAATACCAATCGTTCGAAATTCGTTCCCTACGATGCCAAACACCTAAAGTGGAAACCGCGACCCGTTGTCTATAAGCGAGACAAGAACCTTGGATAATTGTGAAGACCCCCACAATTCGGGATGAAAGACCGATTGTTTAAAGTCGGGTTGAACGCACGGAAATAAAACCCGATAAGTTCTAATTAGTTCTTGAAAGAACCAAGAGAGGTGCTCTCAAAGGTTTAATGTTCAAAGATGTAAATTCTTTGTTGTTCTAAACCTTAGGAGCTTTTATACTAGGCTTACAATTCGTGAAAAACAAGTCCAAAACGAGTAGCTTAGATAAGTTGCGTATAAAAAAACACGAAAAGAACAAGCTGGCCCGGGAGGGGATACCAGCCGTGTACTTTTGCAGTGTATGATTCTATGCCAATTCTTGTTCCTTACACGGCCGTGCCTTGAAAGTACACGCCCCCTTCAACCGTGTCCCGGGGTGGGCTTGTATAAGAGCAAGGGTCTTCCCATGGTTGTTCCAATCCGTTCCAACTTCATGATTGCTCCAATCCCTTTTCCCGGCTTCAGGGACATCTTTATCAACTGTTAAGTGCTTCCTTGAGTCGTCTCGCTCGACTTCTTGTGATTGGTCCAGGCGGCACTTCAAGAGGTTTACACTTTCTTCTTCCGGCTTGACTCTCATCATGGATCTCATCATTCCCCTCCTCTTGAAAAGGATTTGTCCTCAAATCGTCCACCCATCAAAAAGGACTCAGATTAGTAACATTAAATGTGGCACTTACTTGTTTATCACTAGGCAAATCTATCTTGTTTGCTTTGTCGTTGATGCGCTCAAGAAACTTGAAATGGTCCATCCCCTCTAGGAATTTAGTTTAGATCGATGTTGCAGGGGAAAACCCGCTCTTTGCGCATGTGAACCCAAACCCCCAAATCTCCAGGTTCAAAAATCAGCTTGTCGACGACCTTTGTTGGCTTGTTTCACTTTACTGCTCTATTTGTCGCTTCAAGTTCAGCCTTGCTTCTCGTGGATCCGTTTAACAAATTCGGCCTTCTTCGTGCCATTAAATTACTTTACTCAAAAAAAATAGGCAAAGGTGATAAATCCAAAGGATTTAGTGGTTTTAAAACCATACACAATCTCAAAAGGAGTAAATTTAGTAGCAGAATGCACTGTACGGTTTATAGGTAATTCAAACATGCGGTAAACAATCCTCCCAATTTTTAAATTTTTCTTTTTAATTACAGCCTCAAAAAAGTAGATAAGTTCGATTCACTACTCAATTTGACCTTTCAGTCTATGGATGACAAGTAGTAGAAAATAATAACTTAGTTCCTAACTTAGCCCACAAGGTCATCCAAAAGTAGCTCAAGACTTAGCATCCCTATTGATATAATTGTTTAGGGCATTTCCATGCAATCGCACAACTTTCCTAAAAAGTAAATTAGCAATATTACAAGCATCATCGTTTTGTGACAAGGAATGAAATGTGCCATTTTAGAGATCTATAAACTACTCAAAAATAGAATTCCCGACCATGTCTAGACCTGGGGGAATCCTAACACAAAATCCATAGAAATATTCTACCCATGGCTCATGAGGAATGGGAAGTGGGGTGTAAAGCCCTTGAGGTTGGGACTCTAGATTTTGCTTGCCTACACATGACACATCGTCACAAAACCTCTCAATTTTCCGTTTCATGTGAGGCCCAAGAGAAGTGTTCCTTCAATACCCCAAATGTTTTAGCTACGCCCCAAAATTTTCCCATTAACCCTCCTCCATGAGACTCCCCCATAGTAATTCTCTTTTAAAGGGGCAAATTGGATTTCACGTTTACTCTCCCTAAACAAGGGTCCCTTTATGTTATAAAATTTTCCATGCCCATCTTCTCACAATACAATTTTCCTCACAAAAATCTCGATCAGCGCATATAACTCCTTAATGTGCTCAAAACCAAGCAGTCAAGAACTAAAAGTAGAGAAAGGTATTTCCTTTTAGATAGTGCATCAGCAACAACATTCTCTTTACCTTGCTTGTTGTGGATAACATATGGAATTTCGCAATCTCAAACAAAACAACAACACAAATTGCGGTTTTCACTTTATCAACCCTAATTGATGATCACTTCCACAAAATCAAATACAACCCAATTCCCTTCTCTCAACCTAGCTCTGATACCAAAAAGAGATGTTTCCTAAATCCAAGATTAAGCACATACAAAAACCAATTTGAAAAGACAAACAAACAATCTCAATAAAACTTAGTTTCATTCACATGAACAATGGTGTCAATTTCCAATAAATGAAACCAATTCTTCAATTATTTTGTTTGATCTTAAATCCAAATTGATATAGCTCTGATACCAAAAAATGATGTGCCTAAAACAAGTTTAAGCACAAAAAACCCAAAATTGAAAGACACTTTGACAATGTCATTCAAAACTGCTTCCCAAACTCATTGAACATTAGCGTCAAATCTCAATGCTTTTGAACAAAATTAGACATAATGATGTGTTCAATCTTAAATCCAAATATGATATAGCTTGTACCAAAAAGTGATGTGCTTAAACCCACTTGGAAGCACAATCAAAGGACTCAAGAAAACAATCTCAAATCTAATACAAAACGGTCCCCCTTGTAAGCAATTCTGTGAACCTTGAAGTTTTTTGATGGAAAATGTTGTCCAAATGATTTAATTGAAACCTCTTTTGATAACATTAACCAAATAACCACAAAAAGGATTGAAATATAAACGTGGAAATCAGATCAAAGAAAGCAAAAAACCAATGAAATCCACCTTCCCTTTCAATCACTAGTTCACGCCAACAAAAACAATAAATTATGTAATCCAAGTGTTCAATGAAACAATCAATCTTAAAAGATTGTTGTTCACGAAATAGAACCACAATAGATCCAAGAAAAGATCCAAATCTTCCCTAGATATGATCACTAGAGAAGAAACAAAACATACAACAAAAATTCAATTTGATAGGGACTCACAATTCCCCTTCGTCGCACTCGCCACAATTTAATTCTTGGGTTGAAATTGATTAAGAGAATTTGGAATTAGGAACACCTAAGCCCTCTCATTTTAAAAGTGAAGTGTTTGTTCTGCAAAATTGAGCCTCTCAAACCTCTCTTAAGCAAGTATTTATACTTGCTACTCCTAAGGTTAAAAAGTGTCAAAATTACAAGTTTGCCACTTTTAGGTGGCTAACCCTAAATGAAAAATTACAAGGAAAAAAAAGTGTCCCAAAACCAAAAATAAACTAAATAGTTCATAAAAAGAAGAAATATATAAAAGAAAAATGGTCTTCATGATTGCCGGTCTTCTATAGGATCCATTGGCCTAGCTCCGCCGGTTCAGGTCGGTCCATGGATAACCCAAGCTGAGTCTGAGGGAGTTTGTCCCTTGCCTGTTAGAATATGTTTTAAGTGTGCCTGTTGGAAAGCACAATACAAGAATATAGAAAAGAGGGGTTAATTTATAAATAATTCCAGGGGTTTAATCTGCTCAAAATTTGGGCCCTCAACGCCAGATTTTGAAAACCTTCAGTTCTTGCCCTAATGATAGGTTTTGTCGGATTTTTTTTTCCTATCACCACGATAACACACCATGGTGCTCACACTCAAACCCAAAACAAGAAATGTTTATTGGTACTTTGAAATAAAGTCAAGTGAATAACTGAAGCACAAATAAATAATTCTTCGTACTTTAAGTAAAGTTAAATAAATAAGTACACTAATTATTTCTAAGTAGTTAAGAATTAAATTCACCAAAATGTTAAGTAATGAGTTCAATTACTTTCAGACTTTAATTATTTTGGTTTTTAATTTAAATTCCATACTCGACTTTCCTTTTCTTGCTTTGGTTTAACACTAATTAACTTCATTAAGGGCAGCACTTAAACATAAGCCCCAAAAACACAACTCACCCCCACATAACTCCCCGTTTAGCTTAAGGTTCACAATTATTCACATACCAACAACAAGTATCTAAACAACACACATAAGATTAACGCCAATTACACACACCTACACTAAATGTACAAAAAATAAAAATCTACACACACACCTTTTAAACCGATTTCACTTTCCACTTCTACGCAAAAAATCAAACCACACTTCAAAGTAAAGGCAGCTAACTTCCAAATTCAGAAAAGGGCTCAATAAGTGCAAGATTTTATAAATGGTAAGAAGTTATTTCAAATTCAAAAAGACACACAAAAACTAGTGTGTTTTTAAATTTAAATTGGGCTTCTTAAGTAACTTCAATTTAATTTTAAATCTGAAAAAATGATAAGTGTTTCCCCCCAATTTCCAAAAAAGCACACAACACAATTCTACATTTTAATTGAAACACCACTCTTCCCCCTTTTATGTTTGTTATTATGCACTACTCTACACTTTAGCTTTAATG
>JBBMOL010003825.1:0-13656 GCA_037954665.1 Laguncularia racemosa | reverse complement strand
AACATTAGCGAATGAAAGGCTTCTACCCACTTAGTAAAGTAATAATTGCTACCAACATGAACCTGGGGCCCATTGGATGCTGTGGGAAAGTGATTGGGCCGTTTTATGTTGATTCCCCACATGGAGAAAGGCCATGGTGTTGACAACAAATGCAATTTTCGTTGGGGGGAGCTTTTATCCGGTTTGCGTCCCCTTAAAACAAATGACAATACTTGACGTTTTGATGCAATCCGACCCAGGGTTTAGCCAATAGAAACCCTTTAACCTCATAATTTTTCGGGCTAACATGTAGCCGTTCATATGGGGTTTCCACATACCCCCTTCGTGTACTTTTTCACCCAGTTCACAGCCTCATTTTTATCCACACATTTTAGCAAGGTGGTTTTAAAGGCCCATCTTTTGTAAAGTATAGACCCACTTAATAAAAAATGACTTGCTAACCTTCTAAGTGTTTTTCGGTCATTCTTGCTAGCCATTTCGGATATTTGTTTTCTTAGAAAAAGGGTTTTGAGCCCGTGATACCGGGGCTTGTCATATTGTGCTTTTTCAATTACTAAACAGTAGGGGGGCCGTTTTTTTATGTCTATTTTAAACGGTTGGATTCACTCCCCCTGTTATTTGGATAATAGATGCTAGTGTGGCGATGAAACTGCAAACTGATTCTGATTTTCCTGGGGAATATATGTGAAAGTGATTCCCTTTAAAAATTCTTCGATTACTCTATCAAATGTTGAGGGTATGGTACCAAATTTGGGGTCTTTAGTCTTGAAATTCCCCTCTTATCTGTATATGATAAGTGATAAAACCGCGATCCCTTTCAAATTCGCGGATTTCCATTTGGAAAAAGCCTTTTTTAAGGCCGGGGATCCCAACGCCCTCAAATTCCGGAAAAAGTATTTGGTTTTTGGAGATGTGAGTCTCGTTGTTGCAGGGAATTGTGGCCATCTGGGGATATAAAACACTGTTTCAGATCCCACAACCGAAAAAGGGTTGGCAGCTCCGTCGAAAAACCCTTTCTTCCACTTAGGGCTCTCTCTATCCCAGGGCTTCTTTTGGGGTGTACCTTCCACTGTTAATATATTTTCTTTCGGGAATGGGGCCCTTGTGGGTTCCTGGGAATCTGTCTTGACGGGGTTTTTCTGCCAATTATCACAAAGGGTTTGCCCTTTCATCGAGTTTTGACCCTAGGGTATTTGATATCAAACTTCTGAAAAGAGCATTTCCCAAATTTAAAAATTTCCCCTATCAAAGCTGGTTTTTTCCCCAAAAGTATTTCAGGTTTAAATAATCCCTAATCCTAAAATTTAAATCAATTAAGATCTCTCTTTTAAATTTAAAATGATTAAGATTGAATAAAATCCTAGGACCCTCAAATTTAATCAAAACCACCATGACCCATTCAATCAGAAAAAACCCCCATAACCCATTTCTAGGATTACAAGTCGCTTTTTTTTCATGCTAGATCCCACTCTATTAAAAGATTTCTCAATCTTAATAACCGAGATCTAATTCGATCTTAATACTTTCGCACATATCAAGATAACAAACCATGATTGCAACTGAATAAATTCAAAGATTAGGATTAATTATTGAAACATCAACATTTCGGTTACATGACAATTAGGTGTTTCTCAAAGTGGACCAGGTATAAACAATTAGCACTCAGCATCTAATAAAAAGAACAAAACAGAAAATAATTGAATCCATAAGGAAATCTAAACAAAAGAAAAATATCTTGGCTTCAATTCCGAAAACCACTTCTAAACTTTTCGTCCCTCAAGACTGTTTCTCTTGTGCCGCCTCCCCCCTGTTCACTCCTGTAAGGGTTGTTCAATTTATACGTTTTAGGAAATGGCCGAGGGATCTTTTCGCTGGAAAGATACGAATGTATCTTTCATTTCCAAGTGAATCTCGAAGAGTGAATAAGATTCGCCTGACAATCGCGTAACCAACACGGCCAGATTAATCAAACCGTGTCTCCTTCTAAGTCCATAATCCGCAATTCCTCATCCTAGTTCAGTGTGTGCACGGCAGAAACACAGCTTAGATTATAAACCGTGCAAGTTCTGGAATTTTTTCCACTTATCCCGCAACATCTGCCATCGCTTCAAGCACACCCATATCACAAGCCGTACGTTCCTTTCCAATTGACAACTTTCATCGCTCAGGGTATGCACACGGTCATGACACCGAGTGTGCTTTCCCCTATGCGCCCATAAAGTATCTTTAACTTGATCTTTTAAGCTTCAATTCATGCGCCTTTGTTATCTTTTTTCCACTCTATTCGGTATTATACTCCTGAACTGATAAATATTTATTCTATGACGTCCAAATCCTCATTGATTTTATTCAAAATACTACACAAATTCATCATTAACACGTCCATGCATTTATAAGGGTTAATTTACTCTTATCAAATTTTCCCCACACTTAAGCGTTTGCATGTCCAAAGCAAACAACGGATTAAAGGAACCCAAAAGACAAGATCTCATAATTTCCAACAATTGAGAAGATATTTCAGCATCATCGATTCCTGCTACACCTCATCATTTGATAATCTTTACTCAATCTTACCGTTATTGTATACAAAATAACAAATACTAAAATTCCCTCAAAGCTAATCCAAGTAAATTAAAAAACTATTACCCCGTTATCATTTAAACTAAAATTCCCAAAGTCAAAAGTTGCTCACAAGATCGCGACTAGTAAAATAAATAACATCCTTTTTAACCCCTGTTGTTAGCAACACAACAGGGACTAAAGGCATGTTGTATCCAACTTGACCCCTAGCTCTTTCCTTTCTGTTTCATCCAATTCTTAAGATAATCTTGGGAGTCTTTGACTCAGTAATGCACTTAACTAAATTAACCCGACTCATGTAACGAAGCTTTCGATCGATAATCCCGATTCATCACTCGAGTTAACAGACATTAATCCCTCAGTGTAGAAGGCATCCCTAGGATTTACTTGTTTCGATGTCCAATTAACTTGTTTAATTAATTAATAAAGACGGGTTTCCTGGTCGTAAGTCCCAGACCATCGACTTAAGGCTACTAAGGGTTTTAAAAATACCCCTTCGAACCTCAACCATCTCAATCAATCAACTATCATTCATATAATCTCCCTTTAAGTTCAGTTTCTCAAATTTTTCTCACTACCCCCTTTTAGCGAGCTTTCAACCGATTGATCCTAAGTTCGGTCCACCCGACGTCAATAGATGGTTATTACCCTAAAAAGGCATCTCTTAAGCTAATTACCTCAAGTCTATGATGCCCACTTCTAACTATTACATATTATTATATTCTTCAATTACTCCAAATATTATTTTATTTTATTTTTATTTCTTTACAGAAACTTCTATCGAACAGAATCACCAAGTTACAAGTATCCTTACTCCTCACTCCAAGTTACATCGCTTACCTACTGAGTAAAAAGAGAGCAAACAAACCACACTAGTGACCTTAATCCCAATCTAAATTCCCGGAAAGTAAAGGTTACATTAACAAGTAAAGTTTTACTTCACTTTGATTTCATCCTGTGTAATTTTAGCAACATATCTCTAATACAAACAAATAAGAGAATAAAATTTGTTAAAGATTTTCTACTGGGTATTAACACATCTCAGTAGTCCTTATTGTCAAAAGTCAATCATCGAACATACCTTAAATAAGAGGAACTTACATTTTTTGATTACACAACCCTTATATCCTAGTTTCGTTTTCCTAACCCTCCATCCCCACACTTATAATAGACATTGTCCCCAATGTCCTCATGAATGCATAAAAGGGAAGCAAAGAAAAACGCAAAAAAAAACAAAAGGAATACGAAAAACTTCCGCTTGAACTCCTCTTAACAACACGATCTTTAACAGAAAGTACAGGCGATGCCCAAGTAAAGTCATGAGAGCCCCACTCAAGGTTGGTGTAATTTGAAAGACTGTATAAAAACAAAACAAAACAAAAGAAACTAATCATCAACTGAAAATAAAAGCTAACTATCACAGCATTTTTCTGTTCCAAACATTAGTGGTTGGTCCAGTCTTCCAAATCAAAAAATTAGGACAGTAAAAAACAAAAAGTAAAATGGTTGTTCTCACAGAACGTCCAAATCTCCAAGGCCAACTTCCATCCATCCATCTGCTAGATCGCTACTGAAGTAATCTCAGATGCAGCGGTACATTAGTCTCGATCCGACGGAAGAATTAGATCCAATTACTCAGTATCCTACTGATTGTCTCGCAGTTCAGCAGTAGCAAACTGCTGGACTTTCATGTCATGCGCATGAAACTCGCATTCGCGGATTCACCCAAAATTAAAACCTGTCTCATATGCATCCGCTCAGAGACATCTCTTCCAGAAACAACCTAATAGCATGTGATACGACATCACATCACCTAGAGCCACACATGGGGGAAGGATCTAGCCCCCAAATTCTCACCAATCGACCGTGATAAACACGTGACCAAATAAACTCGGTTTCAGGCCCTTCACCCGCTTTGACTGCTTAACTTGTTCTCGTCTTCATTTCTTCTATCTATCCGTAGTCAATCTCGTACAGAAACGCTAGCTCCAGGTTCGGTATGGCCCAGCTCTTGTGTTTTGTCATATGCATCCAGTTGCGAAACCTCCACCTCGCAAAAAACACCGCTCAGGAGAGAGGTCTGACCTTCCACAACTGTCCCTCTTGGAACCAATGCTTGGAAAGACAACCATAGTTCCTTCAGAATAACGGGTAACTCCAGGAGCCGACAAAAACCTTGTGATGCCATAATCGCACTTTTTTTCAAACAACCAAACAGTTGCTAATCCAACATTAACCTGGGTACCTGTGATCATACTCCACAGCTGGTACAAGTCGAATCATCACAACCCCCTGAGATCAAGCCTCTACCAGTGGTTGAACAGCCAAAATGTAATGAAGCACATGCACGGCAGATCGCCAGTAAATGGCTTCCGTTAGATTTGGATGGATCATAACCCGCCATCTCCCAACTATTTTCCACACTCTATACTACTGCAATAAGCCCCTGGGAAAAGCATCTGAAGCTGAGAGAATTCATCGGAGTCGATAAACTCAGTTGTCATAATACCCAGGCACTTGATAAATTTTCTCATTTCAACATGGTGGTAACTCCCATGGTAGTAGAAGAGACCACATTAAACAAGCGGGGTATGACGCCAAAACTAAGCTTGATGTAGCGAACGAAATCATAGCTCAGCGAAGTAACATAAATGTCCTCTTTCAATGCTAGAAGTCTCTCCAAGCAGGATCATTCAAGAATTGATCAAATTGTTCCACCAACCCATACCAGTCAAGCACTTCCTAATCGATTACCAACATAGCTTGAATACCTTCCAGTTCTCCACCGTGTCCTACTTAGCTTCATCCCCCTCCTTAAGTTAGGAGGATAGTTGTCCTCGAAGCTCTAGATGAACCCCCAGCTGAATGAGTTGAGCATTCTTACGCACCATCGTTTAAGTCTTAGCATCTTGGATACCACCACACTCAAGAAATTCTCTAAAAATTTATAATGAATTCTTTTCACCTAGTGGAAACCAACAAAGAGGAAAAAAAAATGAAGATGCAGAGAGAAGTAAGTGTGTGAATGAGGAGATACGTGTAGGGAAAAGGCGTCGTAAATAAATGAAAATCACGAACCCGCAAGGCTATTGATGACACTGTATAAAACCTGGAGTGTTTTAAAACCGTGTCAGCACTGCTCCCGTTATAAAAGACCTTGGAAAAATCTTACCTTGTGGCACGAATTGTAACTTGGCCGTGCCTGTACCCCGTGTTCTCCTGTGGAATGAAACACCTTTTCATAAATGCCCATACACTTAGGTGGGCATAGAACATGTCATATACCCTCTTGTTTCAAAATCTCACCTACACAACCACCACTCACAAATATATATGATGATGAACAATAAACCTGGAAAACTAACCTAGTATGCATGGGTTGCCTCCCAGCCAGCGCTTTTGTTTAATGTCTTTGGCTCGACCTAATGAAAATAAGGAGGGGAGAGCAGTTATGGAATTCGAATGAGGTTAGCTCCGCTCTTTCTTTATCATAAGAACCTTTCTTTTTCTCTAAGTAAATGTTAAAGTCTCTTCTATCCATGACCTTGAAAATACCATTTTCAAGTGTTCTAACTCCCACCCGTGCCATAAGGAAACGTTATTGATCTCCGAAAATGGACCTTGACCTATTTGAATTTGAGTTTCCCAAGAAAAAGTTTTAACCTGGAGTTGAATAGCAGTACACCACATTCCCTTCCTCAAATTGCTTGTGCTGGCATAACCTTAACGTCCAGATATGGCTTTGGCTCTCTCCTTGACATAGATAATTAGCGTGTCATAGGCCATAAGTCTTAACCTCATCAAGCTCCATAAACTGCCTTTTTTCCCTATGAGCCCCAGACTTGTCGAGATCAAGATTTTGATAGTCTTGATTGTCCCACAGACGCCCTATGCTAAATCTCAAACTGTAAGTGACGTTACGCTTTCCCATATAATAACCGGAAAGGAGATGTATAATGTTGGTGTTTTGTAGGCCAACCATGTAAGCCCATATTGCCATCGTCTAACTTCTGCCCAATCTCACTCATGCTGGAGAGTTAATCTCATTAAGAAGCGCTTAGCTCTCTATTTGTTTTCAACTCTACTTGCCCACATGTCTGTGGATGATAAGGAGTGTGGAGACAGTGAGTCACTGTCCATATCTTTTTAAGACTTTTTCAACCTGAGAGTTGCAAAGTGTACCCTGATCATTGATTAGGCTCGTGGCACCCCAAAACCGAGGCAAAAGAGCTTTCTTGAGGACTTGACAAACCACCCTAAGCGTCATTTGTTATTAGAGCTTGCGCTTATCACCCACTTAGAACATAGTCCCACTGCTGCCAATATATACTTGTTTCCATATGAAGAGGAAATGGCCCCCTAAAAACAATACCCCATACATCAAACACTTCACACTCCAGAATAAAGTGCTGAAGGCATTTCGTCCTTCCTTTGAAATGTTACCGTCAGTCTAGCAATCGATCGCAATGATCTACAAAACTTTGGGCATCCTGAATACATGACGCCAATATAAACCACTCTAGCACTTTGGTGGGCTGTCCTGTTGCCACCATGGTGTCAGCCCAGTGGGTCCACTATGGCAATGCTCAAATCTCCCATCCTTCTCATGTTGAGATACAACGCATGATCATTTGGTCCTAGCAATATACCTTAACAAGTAGGGGTCTTCCTAATATAATACTTCAGTCAGTAAAGAACTATCTTTTTTTTTGTTGCTTTGACATGTCCCTTGTGGAAGGAACCTAGCTAGCCACTAGTAGTTAGCCAAGTCCGCAAAACCATGGGACTCCGAATTGCTAACTTTGTTGATGGAATACAAATCTCCTCAGGAAATCTATCTGTTAATAACTTCTTCCTTCAACCTTCACACACATGGGATTCTCCAATCGAGATAGATGATTCCGCTACAAAATTTTTCTACCCCATTTTTGTCTTTTATCTCAAGGTTAAATACTTGCAATAGGAAATCCACCTGATGAGGGGCGGGGTTTTGCATCCGCATGGTCATTAAATATCCTCAATGCTAGTGGTCAGTAATACAATAACACCTAAAAGAACAAGATAAGATACGGAATTTTGTCAAAAGCGAACACTACTGCCAATAAATCCTTCTCAGTAAGGTATAATTCTCTAAGCACCGGTTAGAGTTTGCAAGCATAGTATATTCGTTCGTGGAAAATCTGATCCTTCTATTGACCCAAGACAGCTCCTACATCATAGTCGCTGGCATACACATGAGTTCAAATGAAGTAAAGTCAATTTGGAGCCACTATGATAGGAGCTTCGGTCAGTTTCTCCTTCAGTGCCTCAAAGGCTTGGAGACCATTCACATTGAAAAACAAAGTGCGATGTACTTCCTTCTCCAACAACCTGGTGAGAGGATTACCAATTTTGGTGAATCCTTGATGAATCGTCTATAGAAATCCAGCATGATGTCCCCAGAAAACTCCGAAAAAGCTTATAAAACACCGAAGATGGGTGGGGGAAGTTTGACTATAGTAATCAACTTTAGGCGTTGTCTACTTCAATCCCCTGTTGAGATATTTTTGTCCCCAAGACAATACCTTCATCACCATGAAGTGACACATTCACCCAAATACAAGACTAAGTTAGTTACTTCACAACCGTAAAGCACCCTTTCCAATTCCTGCCGACAAGAATAAAAAGACTCCCCCAAACACGTGAAAAAGTAATCCAAGAATACTTCCATGATATCCAATTCAACCAGATCTTCGAAATCACTAACATGCACCGCTTAAAAGGTGGCGTGCATTACAATAATCCGAAGGGCCTCCTCCTATAATGCAACATGTGCCATGGGACATGTGAAGGTAGTTTATCTCTGATCTTAGGGGCCATTTGAATCTGGTAATATCTCGACATCCCATCTAAGAAAACAGTAGAACAAAGGTCCAAGAAGCCTCCTAACATATTGATCGACAAAAGGTAAAGGAAAATGTTCCTTGCGAGGGCTTCATTTAATTTGCGATAGTCAAAGCAGAACTCTGCCATCCCGTCACCGTCCACTATTGGTATGAGCTCATTCTTTCCTCATTTGGTCAACCGTCATTTTACCCACCTTCATTGGCACCACCTGGACGAGGCTTACCCATGGAACTATCGGAAATGAAGATAAATTAGCCCAGCATCATAACATTTGATTACCTCTTTCATAATGACTTCTTTCCATGTTTGATTAAGTCGTCTTTGCAGCTTGCACCACTGGTTTTTTGAAATTGTCTTCCCTTAGGGAATTTGTGTGGTGCAAAAAGATGGACTAAAACCTTGGATATCTGCGATTTTTCTATCCTAAGGCAACGGCTTATCTCCTTCAAATCCGTCAAGAAGCTTTGCCTTCTAAACATGGTTAGCCCGACTGCAATGATGACCTGGCAACTGAGAATCCTACTCTTAAGAAAGCATACTCCTATAGTCAGGGATTTTGCTCAGCTCCAAATTGGAGGATCTTCAATAGAGGGCTTCAATCTGTTAACATCGTCCTGCATCAATATTCTCCCATTTTGTCTTGTATCCCAATGTTCTTCCATGCCATCAAGATAAGTCAACAATCTGTATTGCACAATCTTCTGTCTCTTCAATATCGCATACTCCTCAAACACAACTCTAATGATCCTTAACATACGATATCTTCCACAACATTTAACAGTTAAATCAATTGCATAACAAGTATCATCAGAATGTTACCCGATTTCTTCATCATAGCAGGAAATTGTATCACTACACATTTCTCCCCAATTGCACAGCACTAATCGGCCCTCAGCTACATCCAATGATAGCTCGAGCTGTGGCTAGGAAGGGGCGTCCAAATCAAAGAACTTCAGTGTCAACATCCATGTCTATGATCACCAATCAATCGAGAAGATGGAAATTCTACTTTTTACAAATATTTCTTTCATAACCCCTCTAGGAAACTTCACAGATCCGGTCGTGCCATGAAGTCTGCATACATGGGGGCTTTTGCCCCTTAATCCCATGCTTTTGGAAGAGGAGTATGGCAACAAGTTTATGCTAACCTCCCAGATCTGGCTAACAGCTTTTCTACGGGTAAATTACCTAATTAAACTTAGTATGGTGAAACTTCCCAGGATCTTTCAATTTCTTTGGAAGCTTGTCTAGTAAAATTGCAGAACAACCCGCACCAATTGTTGCAATGGGAGATCTCTTCCATCTGGCTTCTTATTATATAGTAAATCTTACAAGAACTTGGCCTACCGGGGCAGTCGTGAGAAAGGGCTTCACAAGTGGTCAGTTGATATGTAACTGTTTGAACAAATCTAGAAACTTACTGAAATGTTTTCCCGATCATTTGTCGTTCCGCAGCCAGTAGGATTATGGCAATGGGGATTTGATAGGTCTGGACGATAGGTGTCTTCTTAGCTTCCGAGTCTTTTTTTCTTTTCTCTATAATTCTGCCTTTTTCCTGCTTTATTAGTGGTCCGCGCCCTTATCAACAGTCTCATTCCCCTTCAATAAAACAGCAGTTCCCACACTTATCTGATTTCACATCCGTTTTCCCACTCTTAAGAATTTATTTGCCTTCACGTGTTCCCTTAGGTTGGTCTTTGTATTTTCCAAGAAGAGACCCTTTGGTCGCTCAAACAGAACACTTTAGAGATCTACCCCATCTCGTTTTCCAAGTTGTGGCTTTGAGGCTTATCATAGATTTCTTAGAGCTGCCTCTGTGGACTACTTCTTAACTGGGGTTGCTCCGACACTTGAAAATGAACTTCTGCAATAATATCCTCAGGCAAGATCTTTTCTTGACAAAGGAGGTGGAGCTAAAGTCTTTGAATCCTGAGCAGGTGCGATTAACCCCTAGGAAATTGCTGATACTTCCAGAGAAATTGGGATGATGGCGCCACCCATGATAATATGTGTATGCTATAAGGATTAATCCTGTGGCCTTGTGGGGTTTTCCCACATACTCAACACGCTGCTCTGTCACTTTTAGAAGAACCGGCATTGTTTGAATGAGGTTCGGTTGAGCAGTATTGGATGTATGAGATATACCGCGACATCCCTTCAACTTTTGAGGCGAGCGCAACCACTTTTTCCTGCAATTGCTGTCATGCAAATCGACCTCATAAATACCTTCTTGCCGCTGTGCTTTTGGCTACCATTGGCTCCTTTGGTGATTATTTTGGCCATGTCTCAAACAAACACAACGACCTCTTTTCCTTTCCGGCGTCTTCACATTCAAAGTACCCCCAGCATCAGCGAGATCAAATGTCTGCTAAGAGTTGCATAGCCAAGCCCATTATAGAAGGTAGAAAAACTTGCAGCCAGTTAGGCATTTGGTGGATGTGGACCCCGGCCTAAGAAGATCCTGTGAATCCTGATCCATGCTTCATGCAGGGGCTCATGACTATTGGGTGAATGATGTGATATCATTTCTCAACTTGCAGTTTTTTCGAAGGTGGGAAATAATAGTCCAGGAAAGTCTCTCCGCCATCCTTCTGAGTCCAAAGTGTTTATGGAAAATCCTAGTTTAGTGACCAAACCACTACCTTGCCTTTCCACCCCGAGAGTGGAAAGGGAAGAAGGTCACAATTTCAGTGCTTCCTCCAGAAACCTCGTATCTCTTGACAGTAACGCAAATATCCAAGAACATCAAAAGTGCGCATGAGGGTCCTCGTTCGACAGACCGTCATAACTGGCATTGGTTGTTGAAGTCATATCATTGTAGGAGGCCTTGATTTTCTGAGTTGTTTGGCCTCTATTGCTGGTGCACAGATAACGACCAAGTGCTACTTAGAGTAGGCGAGCATATTCAACCATCGCCTTCGTTCATTTGCCTTTGGGTCCACCCCCCCCCCTTTCTGTGTTACCATGGGGATAAAAGTTTCCTTGTCAACCACTGATGTTGTTTCTTCATTTTCCCAAAAGGGTTTCGTCGAGATTAAAATTTCCCCTATTTTTCCCCTCCTCAGCAGTTTCTCAATCGCCTTTTAAAAGTTCGGCAATCTAAAGGATCAAGGTCAAGAAGTTTAAATTTAAGACCCTCCTTGTCATAAATTTGACAAACAAACAAGAACTTAGTTTTCCTCAAAAAATTTTTTAAAGGGAAAGCACAAATAAAACTAATGGAAATAATAAAAAAAAATTATAGTTTTTAAAATAGTAGGTGGGCAAGTTTTCCTAATATTACAAGTCCCCGGGAACAGGCCAAAAACTTGATGGACGATCTGATGTTCTAAAAAAGTTAAATCCAAAACTCAATCCAAGCTTACATTTAGTTCTCAGGCAAGTGTAACCCATCAATTAGCAGTATAGCAAAGGGGGTACAGGTATTGAACCCACAAAGACTTATAAGTACAAATACTAACGATTTTCCTAAATTTTAACCCCTTTTTCACTATTGATATCTCAATTTTTCCTAATTTCTGCTTAAATCTGAAAGGAACGAATAAAATGATCAAAGTAAAAATAATTTAAACACTCCCTTAATTAATTCAATGTTCTAAACATACCCTACCCAAGATCCCACCCCTAATTCCATTTAACTTCTATTCAATTTCAAACTTTTCCCAATTTATTAAAACACCCAAAATCGCTGAACTGGGGATTTCTTACACTAGATTAAGGTCTTTTTCAAGATCAATAATCCCTAATCCTAAATTTGGGTTTAAAAAAAAATCTTTCCCCTTTTAAATTTAAAATGATTAAGATTGGGAATAAAATCCTAAGACTCTCAAATTTAATCAAACCACCATGACCTCATTCAATACAGAAAACCCCCTAAAAACCTATTTCTAGGATTACAATTTGGGCTTTTTTTTTCATGCCAGATTTTACTCTATTAAACGATTTCTCAATCATAATAACAGAGATTTAATTCGTTTTCCCAATTAAATGCCATATATCAAAATGAGCAAACCATGATTGCAAAAATGAATTTAAAATCAAAGATTAGGATTAAAATTTTTGAAACAAAAAACAATTCTGTTTTTCATGACAATTAGGGGGGTTCCCCAAGGGACTTTTTATAAAACCCAAATTTGTTTTTCTCATGAATCTAAAAAAAAAGAACAAAACAGAAAATAATTGAATCCATAAGGAAATCTAAACACAAAATACTTGGTTCAATTCCGAAAACTCTTCTAACTTCTTTTTTCTCTATGGTTTCTCTTGTGCTGCCCTTTCCCCCCCTTTCCCCTCCTTAGGGGTTTTTAATTTATACTTTTTAGGAAATGGCCGAGGATCTTTAGCTTGGGAAAAATACGAATGTTTCTTTCCTTTTCCAATTTAATCTCGAAGAGTGAATAACATTTGCCTACACGCCCACCAACACGGCCAGATTTTTGAACCCTGTCTCCCTCTAGTCGATAATCCGCAATTCCTCATCCTTTTTCATGTATGGGGACGGCTAGAAACACGACTGATTATAAACCGTGCCAAGGTTTTTGGATTTTTTCCCCTTTTCCACAGCAACTTTCCTGGCTTCAAACATACCCATATCACAAGTCGTGCTTCCTTTTCCCCCTGACAACTTTCATCCTCGGTGTTTCACAAAGGTTTTATGAAACGGGCGTGGCCCCTTTTCCCCTTTCTGCCCATAAGTAGCTTTAACTTCAACTTTTAAAACTTCAAACATGCTCCTTTTTTTATCTTTCCACTTCTTTTTGGGATTATAAAAACCCCGAAACTGATATATTTATCTGTTTAATACCGAATCTACATTGATTTTATTCAAAATACTACATAAATTCATCATTAATGCCCATGATTTATAAGGGTTTTAAATTTTCCCCCTTATCAGTGACCCCGAAAATGCACTTCTTTGGGTTTTAAATTGAGTTAGAAATTTTTTCAGTCGCTTAAAAAAATTTTCCCCAGGATATCTATATGGCTTTCTTCTTCTTTAGACTTGGCTATCATGTCGTCGACGTATACTTCGACCTCGATGAATCATATCAGAATTTTCGCGACGATGGCTCTCTGATACGTTTTCCCTGGCGTTTTTTCAAACCAAAAGGGCCCTGACTTTTTAACAAAAAATTCCCCCTTTTGTGGTGGAAAAGGGCGTTTTGGTTTTTCTTCTTTAGCCATTTTTTT
>JBBMOL010003824.1:0-13669 GCA_037954665.1 Laguncularia racemosa | reverse complement strand
CCGGGACCCGGCGTGGAGCTGGAAGAGAGGACTGACGCTCGAGGCGAAACCTCTATAAATATTTGAGCATTCTATTCTTCTTTACTTTTATTTACTGCACATTATTGTTCTTCATTATTGTTATTCACGTGATTTTATTAGTCAAGAGTTTTAGTTGATTTGCAAAAAAGTGAAATTTTAAGTAATTAATCAATTTACCCCCCCTCTTGATTAATCTAATTGGGACCAACAGAGTTGCATATTGAGATGATTCGATAGATTTAGAGACTCATGGGTGTTAGTGCTCATAGTGGTAGTTCCCAATATCGTACTATGTATCATATCTATAAATGGTATGGCAGGATCATGAGCACCTCTTTGTTGTTTGATGATTAATTCAAATAATAACTTGTTGTATGATTGTTGATTTCTGCATTGATGCATGTAACTTAAGAGATGTTTGATCATGAGTGTGTGCTTGTGGATTATACGTACTGGGCATTATCTCATCCTTTAGTGATCATTTTTTTTAACTGCAAGTACAAATGATTACACCTCCTATGACGAGGACCTAGGGTCATATGTGTAGGATGGGAGCGATATAGAGTACTATTATTACTATGATGATTAGGCGAAGAAGGCAATTAAAGTTCTTAACTTTAGTATGATAAGATAGTTATTTGTTAAAATTTTAACTGTTTCTAGCTTTTATCATAATGATGTACCAAAATCATCTATAAAGTAGTTTGTAGTTTATAATGAGACTCAATTGGATCATCATGAGCGATGCTAATCAATTTATTTTAATTGTGGTTAATAGTTATTATAGCTTACATAATGTTAACTAGTTAAGATCCTTAATGTATCTTTACTTAGTAAAGACACACGGTGGGTTGTGGCTGTCGAGTCTAATTTAAAAATATATTATCTTCCTAATTCAATTTATATTAGATCTCATGCTCATCCAATACAAGTCCTTGACTTGAATTAGAAATTTTTATTATTTATTTGGAGTCGCCACTTAACTACTGTTGGGAAAAATTATTGAATTAGAATTAATTGAGCGGATTAGTTTAATATGAACACTAGTTAACAAAATCCTTTTTTTTTTTTTAAAAAAAAAAGAAAAGCCAGATATTCTTAAGTTAGGGGTAGTCCTATTAAAACCCTAAAGTTACCACCTTATCCTTCTAAAAAATATATTTATGTTATGATATTTTTTTTAGCATGAAAGAAAACATAAAACAAGTGATTATACTAATAATAATTTGAAAATATATTTTTTATTTTTAGAATTTCCTTATAAGGATGCCTACGTACCTATTATTCGAAATCGAATAGGTCATAGTTCGATTTTCATAAAATTCTAGTGAATTAGTTAATTTTAATTATGAAAACGTGTTAAGTTTACGTTTATCATCATTTAAATTTATTTAAAGAAAATTTAAAGCCTAAGTTTTATTTCTTAATTTAAAAGAAAAAACTAAAAACCCTTAATTTTAGAAATCACCAAATTATTATTTATTTATTTATTTTTATGAAAATCTTTTTTTTCTAGATGATAAAATATTTATTTATTTATTTAATAAGTCATTCATTAAATTAAGAAAATTTTAAAAGAAACACAAAAGAGAAATTCTAAACCTATTTTTTTATTAACAACAAAGGAAAACAGATTCCTAAAACATATATCTTTTATTATTTTTATTTATTTATATTTACATATATTTATTTTTTTTTTACTAATATTATCATCAATTAAAAACTAATAATAATAATAAATGATGAAACCCATTAACTTAGATGCGAGTCAACACGATTTAGGTTGGGTCGGATAGGCGCGAATCGAATTGTAGCAGCTAGAAGCTCCTCGTCAGCAGCTTTCTAATTAACGATGACGTGAGGCGAGGAGTCGAGATGCTTCCTAGGTGTGAGCCGATGTAGAAATTAACCTGGTTCGTGGTGTTGATGGCAGCTAGGAACGACGTCCATGGGGGTTGCGGTATAGCGGTAGGTGTTTTTTTTTCTAATCTTCTCCTCTCTTTTCTTTCCTTACTCTCCGATTTCCTTCTTTTCCCACACAGATTGGCTTTATTTATAGGCATGCGTGATTGGATTTGATAAGTTTAGATCTAAACCATGATCGGGATTCGTTTTTATCTTCACCCAATTGAAAAAAAAATGATGTAAATCCCTTAAATTAGAGTCATTTTTGGGATTTATCCAGTTTTTTTTGTGATAAATCCAAAAAGATTTGAAAAAAACTGTTTACGTTTGCTTTGATTTGCTCCGGTTTCTTCTCCATTCCATTTCGCGGTTGACAGTCCGCTGAAGAAGACTATCACGTGTTGTGCACATGACTGGATTAGCCTATTGCATGCAACTACGTGTAGCTCGAGGAAAAAGAATAAAAAATGCATGGAGTGCCTTCTCGTGGATTCGAACCCAGGACCAACACCTCTTCGCACATTCCAGGCAAGCATGCGGACTAGCTGAGCTGGCCCATTTCTCAGTTTATTATTATACACAAATTATATATTAACTTAATATTTTTGCTAATTTTTTGGTTATTTTGAGATTTATAAATTTAATTTAGAAACCTAAATGTATTTTATTATTATTTTCTATTACTTGCTATTTATTTATTTATTATTTTTTAAAAAAAAAGAGGGCAAAATGAGGTGTTTGCAATTACCCCTCTTTGTAGTAAAGTTTGGAAAATTTTGGCTACAAAGACCACAAAAAAAAAAAACACCATTTTTGTCTAGGACATACAAAACTATATTTAGTTGACCATCTGGATCTAAATCCACTGGGGAATAGATTAAGTAAGGAAAATGCTCTATGAGTTAGTAATCCTAGGTTGTAAAAGGAAGAAAATTGCTTTATACAGAAAACTGATTTAGAAAAGTAATCTCATAAGCTGACTAATCTATGGTAGGAAGCGTCTTACTAGACTAACGACCTTAAAAGAGAAAATTATTTAGAAAAGTACTTTTATGAGTTAACTAATTAATGATAGCAAGCGTCCACCTAACTTGAAATTGAAAAGTGCTCTTATGAGCTGACTAGTTGATAATAGGCAACGTCTTATTAAACATGCGACCCTGAGAGAGAATATCTAGGAAAGTGACCTATTGTGAGCTAACTAAACCGATAGTGAGAAGTATCCTTTTGGAAAATATATTAGGAGGCATCTTAGTAGACTAACATCCCTAAGAAGGAATTGTGAAAGTGCTCCTATAGGCTAACCAATTGATAATGGGAAGCTTCTTCTTTAGACTACAAACTTAAATAGAAATGCGGCTCATCATTGGGAGCCTGAATGAATGACAAATGATTACTTAATCTTTAGATGCTTACCTGATTATTGTAGATACCAACAAAAAAACCCAAACCCTCTAATCCTTCTCTGCTTATCTTTGCCTTGAGTAGAGCAAAAAATCTTGATGCATTTCTTCTTGCAGGTTTAGCTTTTAAAATTTTGGTATTATCTTGGAAACATACTAGACCTACTATTCGAGAAGGGTGGGATCATAAAAAAAAATTCATTGAGTTTTATCATTCCATCATTGTTCATTATTTATTATTTCCCTATATGTGCGACGAGGTGATAGGTAATATAGGAAAATGATATAAGAGTTTGTTTGATAGTGACTGGTTAGGGTAATTGACCATTTAGGACACCCACTTTGGTTGTAGAGAAATGAAAATCAAACCATGAAATTGTAATGATTGTTAGCATTTATGAACTTTAGCAAAATTTTGTTATTCTTGCCGAAGGATGGTACATCTTAACCGCATCCACATTTATGGGGTCCCTCAACTTTAGACAGTCCATTTAGGCTAATATTAAGGCCCATCTTGATAAAGTCTTTTTTACAACATAACGGATCCTCATAGTTTGGAGTGAACTTGCCTCTTAAATCTTATGCATTTAGGGGAACCTTTTTTAGTACTAAGTCACCTTCCTTAAAATTTCGGGGCCATATTTTTTTGTTGAATACTCGGCTATCCTTTATTGGTGGCATTGACTATGGCATAATGTTGTGAGTCTTCTTTCATCAATTAAGTTTAGTTGATCGATCCTTTTCTTTACTCAATCAGATTCATCTAACTACATCTCTGATAGAACCCTAAAGGATGGTATTTCGACCTTGACCGGTTATATTGCCTTAGTACCATATACTAGAGAATAGGAGTAACTCCAGTAAACGTTCAAATCGAAGTTTTGTAGGCCATGATGGCGAACGATAACATCTCCCGCCAATCTTTGTAGGTGATGGTCATTTTCTCAATATTTTTGTTGGCTACTTTTACTTCCCCATTCATTTGAGGTCAGTATGGAGTTGAGTTTCTATTATTTATCTTAAATTGTTGACACTACTCCGTCATCAACTTGTTGTTAAGATTGGTGCCATTATTAATGATGATTGATTCGGGAGCTTTATACCCTATACCAAGCTATTATGTCCTCTTCATGAATTGGACTATTACTCATTTGGTGACACTGGTGTATGATGAGCTTCAACCCATTTGGTGAAATAATCGATAGCTACTAGTATAAATCTATGACCATTGGATGCCTTCGGAGTGATTGGCCTGATAATGTTGATTCCCTACATAGAGAAAGGCCATGGTGTGGATAGT
The DNA here is from genome assembly GCA_037954665.1 of Laguncularia racemosa. Lineage (NCBI taxonomy): Eukaryota > Viridiplantae > Streptophyta > Magnoliopsida > Myrtales > Combretaceae > Laguncularia > Laguncularia racemosa. The sequence goes on along the minus strand of JBBMOL010003824.1, from coordinate 9,040 downwards.
GAATGGATCTCTTTAGGTGGGGCGTTTATATTATTGGGGTAGACTTGGCACAAGTGACAGTGCTTAACATATTTGATACAGTTTGATTTCATTGTTAATTAATAGTAACCCATCCTCATGATTTTTCAAGCAAGCATGTATCCGTTTATGTGAAGGCCACATACTCCTTCGTGTATTTCTTTCATCAGTTTATCTACCTCTTTTTGTCCACACATCTCAACAACATGGTGTCAAATGATCTTTTGTAAAGTATAAACCCACTTAGTAAGAAAATTGCTTGCCAACCTTCTGAGTGTTCTTTGGTCATTTTTACTGGTCATTTCAAGGTATTGCTCTCTTGGAGGAATGTCTTGATATCATGGTACCAGGGCTTGTCATCTTGTGTTTTTTTAATTACCAAACAATAGGCGGGTCTATTTTAAATTTCTATTTTCAATGGTTGAACTTCAGTTTCTCCCGTTATTTGAATCATAGATGCTAGTGTATTTTATTAGGGTAGACTTGGCATAAGTGACAGTGCTTGACATATTTGATATAGTTTGTTCCATTATCAACCAATAGTAACCTATCCTCATGATTTTTCGAGCAAGCATGTGTCCATTCATGTGAGGGCCACATACTCCTTCGCATATTTCTTTCATCAGTTTATCTGCCTCTTTTTTGTCCACATATCTCAACAACATGGTTGTCGAGTCTAATTTTTGGATTTTCCATTCCTAATCCGATCTATACTAGACCCTATGCTCATTTAATGTAGATCATCGACTTGAGTTAGGAATTTCGTTTTGTTTTGGAGTCGCCACCCAACTGTGGTTGGGAAAGATTGAATTAGGACCAATTAAGCAGATCAATCCTAATTTGGACCACTGGTCAGCGTAATTTCCTTTTTTCTTTTTTCTTTTTGGAAAAAAAAGGAAAGGGAAAACCAAAGTTTCTGAGTTTAGAGGCTAACCTATTAAAACCCTAAGGTTACCACCCTATTCTCCTAAAATCTAAACCTTATCCAAAATGTCTTTTATTTATTTTTTTGTTGTCTTTTTATTGTGTTTTTGAATAAGTTATTCTAAGAAAATGATTTTTTATTCTTTTTAGAGTTGCCCCAAATAGGTGCCTACGTACCTGCTATTCAGGATCAAACGGGCCGTAGTTCGCTTTTCCTAAAAGAACTTTAGTGTGTTGGTGATTTTTAATTATAAAATTTTCCCTTTTGATTTACGTTCTTACCATTTTAGTATTTTTCTGAAAAATCTAAGTCTAAGCTTGATAATTTTTGTTTTTTTTTTGAAAAATAATAATTTTTAGGAAAAAACCAATTTTGGATTTTTTTTAAAAAAAATTTCTAAGGATAAAAATTTCATTTCTCTACTTTTCAACCCATTTCTACTATTATAAATTTTTAATGATTTTTATTAATTTTTATAATTTTATTAATTTTATTGATTTTTATAATTTTATTAATTTTTATTTCTATATTATTTATCTTCCTTAAGCTAAGAATCTAAATTTTACTATTTTTTCTAATATATATTTTTATCATTTTCTTTACATATTTTTATATTTTTATTATTTATTATTATTATCATTATTATTTTTTTTTTTATCATTCATCCTAAATTAAATCTTAAAAAAAACTAATCTAAATTCTAATATTTTTATATTTTTGAATCGTAAATAAATAAAGAAATTCGAAAAAGAAAAACAATTAAAATAACTAAATAAACAATTGAGAAATAAATAAATAAATAAATCAGAAAATCCGACTTATCTGGATCCGACTCGGTGCACGGGTCGAGTCGAATCAGGTCGAAGCGGGTCGAGTCGGGTCGATTGGTCACGGCGGTTGGGAGTGCTCGTTTGACGGCGTTCTAGCAGCCTTCGAAGCAATTGAGGTGTCGTTTCCTAGGTTTTCGGGGTGGGAACTCAACCGTGGTGGTGGATTTATCTAAAAATGCCTCCTGGTGGCAGTTCGGTGGTCGCGGCTTGGAAACTCCAGCGAGGCTTCGATTCTCTCTCTTTTTCTCACTTTTGATCTGTGTGCATGCTTGTTGCCTTCATCCACTATTTATAGCCGCAAGGAATTGAGCTGGATAAGCTCAGATTTCCTCCGATTGAAGCAAATTGGATTGCGATTAAAACCTTCCTCCGATTTGTGCAAATCCATCAATTTGTTGCGATTTGATTCTAATTGGATGATGTTTATCTTATTTCTATTGAAGATCTGTTGGATTTATGCAAAAATCGAATCAAAACGATCGAAATTCGATTTTTCCTCCTCGTCGGCAATCTCGGACGAAGGTTGAAGATGATCACGTGCCCGGCGCGTGCGTCCGCTCCAGCCAATCAACTGCTGACACGTGTCCCAAGCGATGAAAAAAATTGCAAAACACGAATTCTGCCTCCCCTGCGTTTCGAACCTGCAACCTGACCCCCTCCCGCGCGCATCGGGCCGTGGCTCGGACCAGCTGAGCTAGCCCACTTGATTTTTTTATTTTCGCAATTTGCACATATGCAAATGTGATTTTTTTATTTTTGTATTTTTTTTTAATTTCAAAAATTTTAAAAATTATTTAATCCTTTTTATTGCCATTTCAGTAATTATTTTCCAAAATTGATGTATTTTTCCTATTTATTTTATTTTTTGAACATTTTTCTATTTTTGCTAAATTAGAAAAAAAGAAAAATTGAAAATTGATTATTAGGGAAAAAATGGGGTGTTTTACAATGGTGTTAAATGATCTTTTGTAAAGTATAGACCCTTTAGTAAGAAATTGCTTGCTAACCTTATGAGTATTCTTTAGTCATTTTTACTGGCCATTTCAGGGTATTTGCCTCTTGGAGGAATGTCTTGATATCATGGTATCGAGGCTTATCATTTTGTGTTTTTTCAATTACCAACAATAGGTGGTCTATCTTCAATTTCTACTTTCAATGGTTGAACTTCGGTTCCTCCCGTTATTTGAATCATAGATGCTAGTGTGGCGAGGGCATCTGCAAACTAATTTTGAGTCCTTGGGACGTATGTGAAGTAAACCACCTCGAATTCCTCTATCGATTTGTCAGGTGTTGGTGATATGACACTAATTTAAGGTCTTTAGTTTTGTATTCTCTTCGTGTCTGTAATATGATGAGCGAAGAATCTCCATATATATCTAATTCACGATTTCCATCTAGTAGGCCATTTTGAGACCAAGGATGCATGCCTCATATTTTGCAATATTATTAGTATATGGAAATGTGAGTCTCATTGCTGAGGGGAATTACATTCCTTTTGCTGATATCAACACTGCCCCAATTCCACACCCAAACACATTGGCAGCTCTGTCAAAATATCATCTTCCATTTAGGACCCTTCTTTAACTTAGATTTTCTTCTGACTCACCCTCTGCCATTTGTATATTTTCATCTAGGAATTGGGCCTGCAATTCTCGAGAATCTCCTTCAATTAGGTATTTTGTTAACTGATCTGCTAATGATTGCTCTTTCATTGAATTTGATTTACATATATGACATCAAATTCTGATAGGAGCATTTGCATTTGGAGATTCTTCCTAACAAAACAAGTTTCTTCTCCGCTAAATATTTCAGGGATCATGTTTTGTTTAATAGTTCAATGGGATAATAGAGAGTGTACTGTCTCAATTGATGCATGACCCAAACCAATGCGCAGCAGGTCCTTTCTATTTCGGAATACTTTATTCTCCTTCTGTGAATTTTTTACTTAGATAGTATATGGACTACTCCCTTCCTCTTTCATCCTTTTGTCCCAATATACACCTTATAGATTTCGGAAGTATTGTGAAGTATAAAAATAAAGGTTTTCCTTGTTTTTGGACTACTAAAAGCGAAGGGTTCATAAGATATTCCTTGATCTTTTTGAATGCCTTTTCGCATTCACCATCCCATTCTACCATGGCGTTCTTTTTAGTAGACGAAATAGTGGACAACATTTATTTGTGAGTTATGAGATGAATTGAGCTATGTAATTCAACCTTCCCAATAAGCCTCTTACCTCCTTGATGGTACGTGGAGAGGGCTTTTTCTAGTATGGCTTTTACTTTGTCAGGGTCGATTTAATACTTTCTCGGCTTACAGTAAACCCCAACAGCTTGTCAAATGTGACCCCAAAAGTACATTTCTCCGAATTTAATTTCAATTGAAATTTCCTCAATCGTTCAAATAATTTCCTTAAGATTACCTCATGGCTTTCTCCTTTTTTGGATTTAGCTATCATATCGTCTACATATACCTTGACTTCTCGATGCATCATATCATGAAGTATTGCGACCATTGCTCTTTGATATGTTGCTCTAGTATTCTTTAAATCAAAAGGCATGACTTTATAACAAAGTACCTCAAGTCGTGATAAAGGTCGTTTTAGTTTTATCTTCTTCCGCCATTTTTATCTTATTGTATCCTGAGAAGTCATCCATAAATGAGAAGACATGACTTCTTGCGGTATTGTCTACCAAAACATCTATATGAGGTAGATGGAAGTTTTTTTTAGGCTTAGGTTGGTTCAAATCTCGGAAATCCATGCATACTCATACTTTTCTATTTTTCTTTAGAATAGAGACTATGTTTGCTACCCATTTCGGATAGTCTGATACTTTGATAAACCTGACTTCTAATAGTTTCTTGACTTCCTTTTTAATTTTTAATATGATGTCAGGCCTAAATCTTCTTAATTTTTTTTTTTAGGTTTGACATCCTCTTTTGAAGGTAGCCTTTGAACCATTATCGACTAGTTAAGTCCTAGCATGTCTCCATATGACTAGGTAAATACATTCGCATATTCAGTCAACAGCTCGATATCTAGTGCTTTTATTCATCACTTATATTAGCTCCAATTTTAAGGCTTCTGGCTCTTCTTTGGTTCATAAATTAACTATCTCTATGGCTCATCAATCAAGAATTTACCTTGTTCATATTTTTGCCAACTCTCCTGTACTACTCCGTGGTCATTAATATCACTTTCACTAGCTGACTCAACAGTGTTGGAAATGATATCAATATTTTCATTACTTACATGTGCGAAATGTTCCTAACGTTCAAGAGTATTGAATCTATGGGGAAAGTGAGGTGAGAGTATATAAGTAAAGGGGAAAAAATAACTTGTAATTTTATTACTTGATATTTATTGAAGAGTCTTATGAAACAATGATGGAAGTAAACACAAAAATTTAATTATGCTGCTTCCTATTCTCGAGCAGACCTAGTGCTATCAGGGATCAGAAAACCAATTATTAAGAGCTAGATGTGGACTGGACGTGCGAGGGACAAAAGCCTTTGTCATTGAGTCCTTGTTATTGAAGCTCGCTTGGATTGTTCCTGGCTTTTGAGTGCTACATGGCCGAGAAAAAGTTTGTCGAAGGGTGGAAAATTCATCTGTGTATCATATAGTTTCTCTCCCCTTCTACTTTTGATGTATTTGCTTGAATCTTTTCTTCGGGTAGAAACATACCCTAACCCAAATGTCCCTTGCTAACCTTCCTTGAATCAATGCCCCACTTTGCTCATTTCTTCCTTATCGACCATGCATACTTCATCGAATATTTACAGTCCGAAGTTTTAGGGCCTTCTTCTCCAATGTAGGGTATACTATTTCTTTGTAGATGGCATAGTTTTGTTCACCTAGTACGTGATTACTTGGCCATTCACTATGAATTTGACCTTCTGGTGGAGGCTCGAAGGTATGGCTCCTACAGTGTGTATTTATGGTCTTCCTAACAGTAGATTAAAGAACATTGGTATGTCAAGGAAAAACTTGGAATGACATATAAAACTTGTGGGTTGATCTCTACTAGTAGGCCAATTTCTCCCACTATTTCCCTCTTACAACTGTCAAAGGCCTGGACTACCATTGAACTCGATTTGATGTTGCTCATATCAACCCCCAACAAGTTGAAGGTTGCTAAAGGGCACACATTAAGAGAAAATCCGTTGTCTATGAGGACCTGGGAGACTACTATGTCATTGCATTTTACCACTATGAAAAGTGGTTTTTTGTATGTTGGTCTCCAACATCTCCTAATTCTTTAGGTGAGAAAGATATCTGATCCATGGTGAAGATCGAGTCTGCGATGTGGCTTAATTTTTCTGTGTGCGATTCCCTCTAGTACACTTGACTTGTTTTGAGCACTTTGAAGAGCGCCTCTCAGTGGGGTTCAAGATGACATGAGAAGGCCCATGAGTGATATTTGGGCTGGAATTTTAGTGAGCTACTCCATAACCTTGTACTCACCTCGATTTAATCATTTTTGTGAATGTAGGAGCCCCTCTTCATCTTCCTTTTCCAACTCAGTGGCAGGCTCTTCAATGGAGACTCTGTTTTTAGGATTGTAAATTCTCCATAAGCGGGTGATTCCTCCTATAATTGAGGATTTTTCCTTATTAATAGCTTGATAGTCAAATGGTGCTACTTTATATCTCTCCAAGGGGATTGGGACATGAAATACATATTTTTTTCTTTAGGACCTTTGCCTCTGTTTTCTACTCTCGTAACATTTTATAACTATTGGTTTTAGGCTTGATCAGATCATATTTATATACTCATCTTTCCCTTTTAGTTGACTGTGTTCCTCCTCGAATTCAGGCCCCCACCCGCTAGGTACCCATAAGTCTTTAGTATAAACGAATGATCTACTAGATATTTGACTTCCTGAATGACTTACTTAAAGTGTCAACTGTTGGATCTCCTGCCAACCACCTCTTTCTTAACTCCTTTTGTATGAAACTTCATGTGACTTGGGAGCTTTGTTCTTTACTTTATCTAAAGCTTTATGTGGTAAACAGCTTGATCGTTACACTACTTGTTTTATTAGGATAGAAGGCTCTTTAGTCTAGATCTCGACCCTTCAAATGTGATCGTGTTGATTGTAGGCTTATGGTTGGGTAGCAGATTGTTGTTGATGATTGGTGTTGGCACATGGATGAAATCCAACTGTACTATTCCTGCATCAATTAAATCTTGGATTTTGTCTGGAGTCTCCAACATTTGTCAATGGAATGTCCCTCTTGTCCCATATGATATTCACATTTGAGACTGAGGTCGAAATTCCTTAGCTTGTATCGATCGTTGGGATTTTGAAGTTGATCAATTATCTGTTCGTAATCAAGCAAAAACCTAGCTGAGTAAATTGGTATTGAGTGAACTATCTTGTAACTCGCGTATTTAGGCCTGATTTGCTGGTGATTGCTAGATTAGGGTGTTCGTTGTTTGAAAAGTCATGTGAGACCCTAATTTACCCACCTTGCTTGAGTTAACCATACTAATGGTGGCCTCTTACCTTTGCTATTCCTATAGGTCTTGGAGATGATGCAATTTTGGAAGAGTTGATAGTTTGGAGTTTTTCCAGACGTAATGGCATTCTCTATCCTACATCCTACCGCCACTAATTCTACAAAGTTAGATGACATTTGTCCCACTAGATGTGTGAAAGAAGTCTTCTCCAATGTATTAATGAAGATGGAAGTTAACTCTTTATTTGAAATTGGAGTTGAAACCGTAGTGCTAGAGCCCTCTAACGCTGGGTTATATTCCTTGAAGGATCCGTTGTGCCTCTTCCAAAGGCTTCTAGATCCATACTAGAAGGCGACTCAATGTTGAACTTTTTATTGCTCAAAAAAATTGCATGGCCAATTTATCCCATGTGATTAACTTGGTTAAGAATCAAATTGTGCATTACCATATGAGATTGAGGGCCTTGAGGCTAGTCTTAGAAGGTTTTGGACCATGAATTGGTCTATTGAGCTATTTACTCATTTCTTGCACAATAGCCTTGTGTGCATCTTAGGACAACTGGTACCATTATAATTACAAATTCTTGGACCTTAAATTTTCTCTAATAATCACTACCCCATATACAATATGTTCTGGATGTCGGTTTTGTCATAACTATCAGGACCTCTAAGTCTTTACCTTGTCAACCAACTTTGGAAAAGCTTACTTCTCTATTCCTTTTGCCTATCTTCCATTCCCTCTTTATGTCATTCAAGGTTGGACCCATGTTGATTTTGGTTTCATATTCGCATGCGGAATAAGTTGGGTATTTGATTTCCTCATATTCTGGTGGCTGAGTTTTCTACTGCCTTTCCTTTTTAAACTCTAAATGTTCCTTGAGAGTTTTGCTGGAGCATGGAGGAGGCTAAGTGTCTTCAGACCAAGAAGCGACTTTGTTGACCCAAATAGTTGAATTGTTTGTTTCCAGATAGAATATATCCTAGGATTAGAGGAGTGTGTTTGTACCGTTGTTGTTACTGTTATAGACGTGGTCATTGTTGCTGTTGCCAATAGCTAGCCATCTTAATCTTGTGAGCGGGTTTTACTATGGAACTTCCTCAGAGGGTTTTGGTTGTTTAGGAGCTTATCTTTGATACCTAGTAAGCATTTGTTTAGCGACTATAAGTATACGAGAGAATATAATGCATAAATCACATGGATGTAAAAGAACCAGGCACTTAATTAACAATGTAATACTAAATTAAATTTATTAATATGCAACTTTGGAGTTTCAGTGCTTTATTGAAAAACATAAGAAAAGAATGCAATGATCTAACTTCCTAAATTCTAAACTTCTTCTTCTTTGGTTGGGTAAGATTTGACTCTCTTTCTTGATGTTGAAGGTGGCTTCTATTACCTAACCCATGCTTGAGTTTCCTTCAATTAGGCCTCTAATGCTTTGTTCCTCATATTAGATTCTTAGAATCTACCCTTCCACACATCTTTACTTGCTTTCCGTAGATCTCAAAATGGAAATCTAACCAAGCCCTCACCTATTCATGTAAGGATTTCATTTCTCGGCGTTAAGTTGATTGCAAAGGCTGATGACATTAGAGCATTGTACATCTTTCTCCAGTCTTGTATAGCAGTTTATTGACAAAATCCCTAGTAGTTTGGTGTTACCTACATACACAATCCAATTCCCTAAGGTTAACTATTACTCTCATTCGGGCTTCCCATAGGACCCTTTACCTTTTCCAACTTGGGCAATCCTTATCAACTCTAACATGTTTGGGTCCTGAATTCGTCGTGATTCCTTCT
>JBBMOL010003823.1:0-13671 GCA_037954665.1 Laguncularia racemosa | reverse complement strand
GACAAGAAACTATCTCAATTCACCCTAATTTTACAACTAGAAAATAAAGAACACAACAAAATAAAATTGATATTACTCAAAATTTTCCCAAAGTGTTGCACTCGCCACAATCTCAATTCTTAAGATTAAAATGATAAGAGTCTAATGACAATTAGGAGAACCCTAATCCTCACACAAAGTGATAAGGATTTGGGTATGCTCTAATACCAAATGACACGAAATTGAATCGAATCCTTTTCACACAAATGAAATCGTCAATAACAATTTTAGGGTTTTTTGGATTTTGGTACTAACAACGTAAAATCAAAGGATATGGATAAAATTACCAATCTATAGATGCCAAGATTGATAAAATTAACTAATTCACAATCAAATCATAGAACGATAGAGACCACGTTCTATAAATCAATCACTAAGGTTAAAGAATTCCAAGAATTCAATAACAATGCTCGCCACAAATTCTATAGGAACCAAGAATTGATAAGAACAACAAGAATAAAGTGAAATCAATTCTCAATATTCAAGAACCCCAAAAAAGGATTCACACACACACTCAAAGTGTTTTTGTTTTCAACTAAAAAAAACATTTTGTCCTCGAAAAAACCTAAAGACGACTATTTATATCATCCTAAAAAAATTGTGCGAGGCCATTCAAGGCCGGCTCCAAACCTGACGGCCTTGAAGTTAACTCGGCCGGCCTTTATTCAAGGCTGGCTTGAGGCTGGCCAAACTTCGCCTTGGGTCTTCCCGACGCCTATGCCTCCTTTTTTGGACCCCGTACTGCCACCTATAGCTCGTATTGACTTTGATTTCTTTGGTGCTCGTATCTTAGCTCTTGGAATCGTATCATTCCCTCCATGTTGAAAAAGATTCGACCTCGAATCTGTATCGTCCATCCCTACTAGACCAAATAAACAGACTCCTCTTTCCCTTGGTCTTCTTAAGGCAAATCAGCCTTGTTTGTTGTACCTCAATTGGACTCATAGGAAGAACTTGTATACCTTGTCTTGTTGCTGAATGGTATACTCATTGGTGTATCCATCATACTTGGCTCTAAGGTCATACTGCCAAGGTCTTCTAAGGATCAAATGTGTAGCTTCCATGGGAACTACATCACAAACAATCTCGTCAGTATAATCACCAATAAATAATGGAACACGAACCTATTTGTGTACATGAACAACTCCCTATAGACTCAACCAATGAAGTGCATAAGGTCTTGGATGCTGCTCCACCTGTAAACCTATCTTAGTAACCCAGCTTGCTGAAGCAACATTAATGCAACTACTTGTGTCAACTATAATCAAACAAGTCTTCCCCTGCACCATGCCTTGAATATGAAATAAATTGGCTCTCTGATTAGGAACAGCTTCATCCTACTTAACCATTAGCAAGTCTCCCTGTACTGGATTCGCCATAATGTCTTCATTTCCTCTTCTGCTCAGTACCTTCTATTCTTCTTCCTCACTCTCAACTTTGTCACCCTTTATGACCATAACCCTTTTATTAGGACATTGAGAAGCAATATAGCCAAGTCCTAAACACTTAAAACATTTTATATCCTTGCTCTTCTTTTGTTGTGTTGGTCAACAGCCTCACTAGCGACTGCCTTTCCTGTTTCCTTCCTTTCCTTCTCCCTCTCACCATCATCTGACTTATGGTGGTGATATGATTTCTGATCCCGCCTGCGCTGATGCCGCTCAACCCGACTGGCTAATTTAATCACATCCTCTAGAGTCTGATAATGCTGGAGTTCCATACATTGGCAATGTCCATCTTCAGCCCATTGATGAAATGAGCTATGGATTCATCTGATGATTCCTTAATATCACACCTAGCCATTAGTGTCTCAAACTCCTTCACATACTCTTCTATGCTTTCTTCCCCTACCTCAAGGATTACAACTCCATAAAGAAATCTCTTGTTTATAGAAATCTGGCATAAATTTGCGTCTCATCAATCTTTTCATCAAAGCCCATGAATGCACTTTCTCCTCATCCGCCCTACGTCTCTCAATTTGTATTTTTATCCCACCACAGATTAGTATATTCAGAGAATGCTAGAGACGCCATTTTCACCTTCATGCGCTCATCCCACTCATAGTAGTCAAAAACCTTCTCAACCCGTAGCACCCAGTCTAGGAATTCTCTGGTTTACACTATCAGTGAAAGGTGGAATTTTTAGCTTTATGTTTTCAATCCCCTTACGCCTGCCATCATTATTTCCTCTCCTACTCCTTTCACTACGAGCATCAGAATCATCACTAGAATGTCTCCTCCTAATTCCTGCACCACTATGACTTCTTCTATCCCTAACCTCCAATCTCTCCATAATCAATCTAATATTTTCTTGATTTGATTAAACTCAGCCCTAGTCACAACCTCACCCCCATTATCAGCATTATTCCCATTGTTTTTGTTATTAACACTTCCATGCGACGACATCCTACCAATCAAAATTGTTCTTATCCAAAACACTAATTCACAGTAATTCAACACCCAACAATTGAATTCAGCAAAGATATTCACAAAAACCCCAATTCTCAATCACAGCTTGATGGAAGCCATAATGGGAGCCAAGCTAGAAGGTGGAATAGGGATCCTCTTGAAGTGCCACTTGGACCGATCACAAGAACTCGAGCGAAACGATTCAAAGAAGCACTAACAGGTTGATAAAGGATATCCAAGAAGCTAGAAAAGATTTGAGCAACCATGAAATAAACTTGCATTTGTACAAGTCATTTAAGGTTTTAACAAAGGAGATCAAAGCATAGGAGATCAAAGATGCCAGCTTAGGTAGAGAAACAGCGGGCCTTGAAAACGCTGATTTTCTACGCTGGATCAACGCTGCCGACTTTGTATCTCAATTCTGAATTTTTTGGCCTCCTCAAACCCTACTATAAGCAAGTATTTATACTTGCCACTCCTAGGGTTAGAAAATGGTCAAAATTTACAAGTTTCCTACTTTTAAGGTGGCTAGTCCTAAATGGAAATTACAATAAAATGAAAGTGTCCTAAAAGAAAATACAACATAAAATTGTCCATAAAAGGAGAATATATAAAAAGAAATGAGTCTTCATGATGCAGGTCTTCAAGATACTTTTGAATTAGGCCCCGTTAAGAATCCTGATTCACTCAAAAGTATAGGTGATTTGGTATCCTGTAGAACTGATAAGTGAACCTGCTGAAATGCACTGCAATTATAATGTAAAGATGTAGAAAATAGATTAACTTTCTCAAGATTAGGTTTCTCAAGTAAGACTCTCAAAAGTAAATTATGGAGACCCTTAGCTCGGGCCCTAGTGATAGGTCCTGTAGGAGTCCGATTCACTATCATAAGGTTAGTATTAGAAAAATATATATCCTTGTACATAAGTACAAGTAACTGTTGTTTAGCCAGCACTACACTCTTAACCTCACTCTTTCTCACTAAACTCTCTACTCTCGATGTTTGAGTTTATTTTCCCTCTTTGCTCACCAGTGTTTGTTTTTCACTCGTTTTCTCTTTCTCTTCACTTTTCTCTTGTACACTTGAGTGTTTTTCTCTAAACTCCTTTACAATCCTCATCTGATCTTCACTAGCTTCCTATGGTTTCTCTGGTGTGAGAACCACTTTCCTTTTGTTTAATACAAAGGAATACTGATTCTTGTACCCGTCATATATAATCTTTCTATTGAATTGCTAGGGTCGCTTAACAGTAGTCGCTCGCCTGCATAGGTACCACATCATACATAACCTCATCCTTGTAGTTTCCTATGGAAAAGGCTATGAGAACCTGCTTGGTCACCTTAACCTCCCCACATTCATTCAGCCACTATAATCGATATGGTATCAGATGTTTCACAGCTTTCAACTACATCTTTTCTACTAGCAATGTGCTAGCAACATTAGTGCAGCTGCCACTATCGATTATCAAGTTACAAACTCTACCCTACACATGATACCGTGTATCAAAAATATGTTCATGCTGGATCTCCTCGCCATCTTCCCAGGTTGTACACTAAGTACTCTCCTCATGAAATACAACTCGCCACTCATGGGTTCCTCTAAATCAACATCCTCATACTCCTACGATGGTGACTCCTCCTCCTCCTTAGAGCTCACACTCTCTACATCCCATTGTCACAAATAATCATAGCTCTCTAATTTGGACATTGGGATGCAATGTGTACAAACTCCTAACACCTAAAACACTTAATATCTCTAGTCCTAAAAGGGGGTTCACTGTCGGTTTTTTCCCTTAAGTGCAGCAACTGGATTCTTAGCCTTCACATCCTCCTTAGGCTTTGAATCGATGGAGTTCTTCTTCCAAGTAGACTTCCATGGAGATTTAGAAGTCGAACCAATCCTCTACTCACTCCTATATTTTAATTGCCACTCTACTTTAATAGCTCTGTGCAACAATTCTTCCATATCTAAATAATAGCGTAGACTACTACATCAACTATTTCCCTATTTAACCCGTTGATGAATCTATCCATAGTGGCTTCATCATCCTCCTCAATTCTAACCCTAATCAAGGCTATCTCCAATTACTTATAGTAATCATCTACACTTTTATTTCCCTTTGTCAATCCCTAGACTTTCCTAAGTAAGTCCGTATGGTAGTGATAGGAATGAAACGTTTCTACATAATAGTTTTCATTTCCTCCTAAGTGCTAACAGGTTGCTCTCCATACCTGCGCCTATTACGCACCAACTGATCCCACAATACATTGGCGTAATTTGAAAACTCTACTACAGCCAGTTTTATCTTTTTTCTCCTCAATGTAGTTGTGACATTCAAACACATGATCCATTTTCTCTCCCACTCTAAATACAACTCTGGATCATTCTTTCCCTAAAATGTTGGGATTTTCAATTAATACTCCCCAAATTACTATCATGCCTCTGGATACTTCCTCTATCCCTAACATATTGATAATCTCCAAAATTAGACTCCTCACCTTCTTCTATCCGAACTCCTCCCCTATTTGGTCTACCTACTCCTTGTTTGACAGTGGTACTGCTAGACGATTCCCTACTCCTCTCCACCCTATCCATTCTTTCATGGATATGTTCAAGTTCACCTGTTAAGATCCTTTTCATCTCCCCCATCAACTCCTCAAACATTACTCTACTTTCTCCTCCATTAGTTTCTATCCTGACATAATTCTAAAGTTTTCAACAAAGTAAGATCACAAGTAAAACAAAAATAATTATGTATGTTCCTCACTCCCACTCGTGTTTTGCTCACAAATAATAGGCTCACAATTCCACTCACGTATATCTCTCACAAAATATGATCTCACAACCCACTTTTTATAATTCTTTTGCTAGGAACTCAAGTTAGAACTCCTAAACACAAATCACTAAGTCAACACCTAATGATTACTAAATTAGTTCCAAAGTCACAATGTAGGAAGATCAAGTGTGAATTTCTAAAAGATATGAACAAAATTTTCTACTACTAATTTCGGAATCAACAAACAAGTCCCTATCATGTAATTAAATGGAAACAAAAAATTGCACCAAATATATATCAAGAATATAGTGTAATTTGGATGCACAATTGGGAAGAACAAGATGCAATTTGCAACTAGAATTGGAAATTGAATTTGGCAATTGAATTGGTACTTGCCAAAACTAGATTTTCTATCTTTTTTTTTTTTTTGCACGTATGCCTCTCAATATGAACTTTGAATTGAACAACAATTGAATATCCAAAGATTATCTAAACCTAGATGTCGTCGGTCTACAAGGGATTTATGGACCAAACAGATTTTTTTTTATATATGAATTTCCAGATATGAGTATGTAAAATAATAACAGACAAGTAACGAAAAAGGATAGAAATTACTTATATTCAAGAAGCCGAAGCTCTGATACCAAATGATGCGTGAAACCCTAGGTACGTTAAACCTTAAACCTCGACGTTGCTATTGGATTCAATTACCCCAAGGATCATCTTGAATAAGTGTTGCGTAACTAGACCCCAATCACACCTATTGACTGAAACCTAAGTTATCAAAAGGGATTCCAAGCAATTCAATTAAGAATTCTATGGAAAAGTTCTTTCGCAAAAGAACAAAAGAAGGGTTTTTCATAAATCACAAAAGGTGTATTTTCTTTCATCATATGTTGTTTCGACCGGCCTCCCTTAGTAAGGCTTATATAGCATACAACAACAATATGGAAAAATCCTAGGTTGCCTAATCTATCCTTATCCACATGTAACTAAGTAGGAAACAAAATAACATAAGTTATAAACCAACAAATAAAAAAAAAACAAACCGAATATGTCTCTAACTTTATCGATTCAAAAAAAAAAATCTAATGTCTCTAAATATCACATCCTTCCATGGTCACGTGAATCAAGTTAACATATGTTGGTTCTCCTTCGGTGTAACTTGATTCTCTGGCTTGCAAGTCCACGACTAATCCTTGTAAAGCTTTGTTCATCCTTTTAGCTCTAGCTCGAGTCATCGAACCTCCAATACCATGTAATGGATCATTGGGATTTTGGCTCCTTAATTTTTTATGCTAGTTGATTCTCATCAGTTAATTTATCTTATAATAATAATAAGTATAAATGTTATACTATTCTTAATGCAACATAACTTAATCAACAAATGAAAGGTCGTTTACCTCTCTATCCCAATGGCTTGTGATTGATGTCCCTCTGTTGCATCAAGATTGAAGGATTGAAGGGTCTAGGCTCCATCTATTATGTAAAAATAAATAAATAAAATAAAATTAGTAAATGTTACCATTATATTAAAATATTGATTAATGAATTATAGTGATTTATTTGCCATCTAGTTAACAACAACTAAAGTTTACAACTACTTTTACAATAACAGACAAAGATATTACATGTATAATCAATATCAAATTTTTTTAGTAATTAATTTTATGACAATTAATTAATGGCATATCAATGAGTAATTACTGTTAATTAATTATTAATTAATAACAACTTAATTTTACTACTTTCGTAAAAAACACAAAACATAAACATATTACATTTACAATTAACACAAAATTTCCCACTAATTGTACTTAATGACTAATTACTCTTAGTTAATAATCAATTAACAACAACTTAATTTTACAACAACTTCTACAATAACAGACAAACAAACATATTACATTTACAATCAACATAAAACTTTTCACTACTTAATTTTCTAACAATTAATTAATGACATATTAAAGACTAATTACTGTTAAGTAACGATTAATTAACAACAACTTAATTTTACAACTACTTGTATAAAAACACACTAGCATATTACATTTGCAATCAACACCAAAATTCTTCACTAATTAATTTTATAATAATTAATTAATGATATATTAATGACTAATCACCTTTAATTAATGGTTCATTAACAATAACTTAATTTTATAACTACATGTACAAAAAACACAAACATTTGACAATTGCAATCAACACAAATTTTTCACTAATTAATTTTCTAACCATTAATTACTTATATATTAAGGACTAATTACTACTAATTAATAATTAATTAACAATAACTTAATTTAACAACTACTTTTATAAAAATACATTATAATAACACACAAAGAGAATTCATTAAAATAAATACGAAGGTTTATTTTTTTCATAATTTTTTTTGATTTTTTTGGATTCTACACGTTTTCAAAAAAAATTTTTCCTCAATAAAATTTAAATTTAAAAGGGGCAAAAAACCCTCATTTACACTTTTAAGCAGGGGCCTTGAAGGTACAAAAAAAGGTCTATGCCTTTTTTAAAAATTTTTATACTAAAAGCCCCAAAACTAATGAACGCTTTTAATTTTGCAAATTTTTGAAAAAATTGAAGTTAAATCATGTATGCCCCTTTTTAAACCTTTTTTTTGGTTTCCCCTTTTTTTTGGGTTTAAAATTTTTTGCAAAAAAAAAATTTAAAAAAAAATAATATTTAGGGAGTGTTTCCCTTAGTTTTAGAAACAAAAAACAATTCCTCCATTTGGGTGTGCTACTGGTTTTTTCGCATGTTGTGCTTACTTTTTGTCAGTTCCCTTTTGGTTCTTGCAAACCCTTCCTAGATGGTAAAAGCTTTTTTTATATAAAGGGTTTTTTGCCGTTTATTTAAAACCAGCAAAAATTTTTTTTTAAAATGCCCATCCTTTTTGCTTTTAAGGACTTTAGTTTTGGTTTTTGGGGTTTTTACCTTTGGGAATTTGTTTTCTTGACCATCAAATTTTTTTTTTTTGCTTTTATTCACCAAAAATGCTTCTTTCTTTGGGGTTGATTTTTTTCTTTTTTTTTTTGTAAGAAAAGCCTCTTCATTACTAGTCTTTGTCTAATTTGATCTATTTTTGCTCTTTACCCCTTTCAAAAGCATGGACAAGCTAAACCCAAGGGAAATTTGGGACAAATCTTTTAAAAATCTTAAAGAGAAGAAATCTTAGACTTAAATCATTTTAACAAACTCCCAAAAAATTTTTCCCTGCTTTTTTGATCTGAAAATTTCCCTCGCCGGGTAATTGAATATTGTTGATAAATTTTCCTTTAAGTCTATTAGAAACTCCTAGATAGTTTCAATGTCCTTTATCTTTTGTACTTCAAACTTTCCCCCTTCAAATTTAAAATTTTTAAATTTTTTCTTGTTTTTTTTTACTTGCCGTATACATTTCCTTGAGGGTTTATCCTAAGTTCTTTTTGGGGGTTTTAAAGGAAACCATTATTCTATTTAAAAAATTTCATCTAAAAATGCACCTTAAAAAATTTAAAACAAGGATCTTGGTGCCCTTTTTAAAAATTTCTCCTTCCCTGAATCCCAATTTTTTATTGATGGCGGATTTTCACCTAAAGGTTTTGGGAGTTTTTTCAAAACTTTTCTTGAAAATACTGTTTATAAGCCTAGCCCCTCTCCAAAAATGAGTTTTTCATTTTTTATAAGCCTAAACTTTTATAGTTTTTCCCCATCAAGGATTGGAAAAATGTGGGGAGGTTTATTTAAATTTCAGGGGCTTGAGGAAGCCATAGAAGGGCCCTGTTTTTTCTTTTTTGTGTTATTTGTCCTCTTCTATTTTTCTATTATGTTTTTTTGCCCCAAAAAAATCCTTTTATAGCTTTTAAAACCATGAATTTTGAAAAGGAAAAAAAAAGAAGAAAAAGGGGAAACTGCAATAAGGCAAAATAGAAAAAAAGGGGAAAACTACTCAATATATTGAGCAAAAAAGGCATGATAAAAGAAAAAAGACAATAAAAGAGCAATTTTAAATAATGCAATAAGGGGAAAAATTTTTTATACACACTATCTTATGATGTTTTATGTTTACAAGCAAAAAATTTAAAAATTCTAAACTTGGCAAGTCTTTATCCTTAAATAATATAACAAAAAAACCCAAAAAAAGGAAAAAACACAAGCACCCCTCAAAGTATGCACAAAAATTCTCAATTTATTGACAAACCTTACCCAAAAATTTTCAAAAGGGGGGTTAACTTTTTTGGACCGTTTATTCCTTAAAATCGGTGCCTCAAATTTTCTTGTTCTCAAACTTCCCCAAAGGGTGTTGTTTTAATATATAAAAATTTTGTATATATATAAACATTTCTTAACTAAAAAAAACAATAAATAATAATTAATACAAAAAAACTTTTGGGGGAAAAGAGTAAATTAAAATTATTTTGATAGGGGCAAATTGGTCTTTTCCTAGTTAAGGTATAAAAACCACACTAACCTAGAGTTCTCACTTTTCCCTCAATTGCAACTGTAACTAGAAACCTAAAGAGAGAGAGAAGAGACCTTATAGAAAAAATCAAGCAACCTAAAGGAAAACCACGAGGCTAATCCAATGGGGAAAGCATTCAAATCATCCATGAATTTAGCTATGATGATGAATGGTGAATCTAAGACATATTAATCAATGTATCAATAGAAATCTTTAACAAGGGACATGTTGGAACAAGCGGGGATCAAACGAATTGAAGGATTCCTACCACAATTTGAATCAAGTAAGTGCATTAAAACTCTAATTTACATTAAATTAGTAAAAAACATGGATCATTCAGGTAAAAAATCATAGAATTTAAAGCTTAGGAATGAATTTGGAGAAAAAGGGAATAGGAGACCATGATAAATGAGGTGTACACAATCAAATATACCCCTATGTACATGGACAAAGAACATGCTTGTGTACTTAGGTGCGTTAAAATTATAAAATCTATAGAAAGGTATACGGTAAGATACATGACCATGAAACTTAAGGTGTGCCAAACTAACATTTTACACAGAAAGATATACGTACATTAGAAACAATTAAATGCATTAGCTCATGTTTCTCTACACAATCTCTTACATGACTGTGTTGTCTAGGAACACCTTCCATTTGACTCTAATTCATCTTATTTCAATTCCAAAAATCATGAGTTAAGCATAACCAAACATCGAGGAAGGGAATTACACAATTAGAATATACCTAATCAATTAGAAAACCTAGAATACTTGTAGGATAGAACTAAGCAAAATTCTTTATAATTGACAAGTTTACTTCCTTTCTTTAAAGACTTAGGGGACCATAGTAAGGTACTTGATTACCTTGTTTTGCTAGTTTTGATTGTTAGATAGTTATTTAATGATTTTAAGTAGTGTTAATGAATTTTAAATGTTATATGAACTTAATGGTGTATGTTGTGTGTGTTTGGCTCAGCTTAAAGACCCACAATAGTAGATCCCTAGGGGGCACCTCAATGATCAGTATGCCATGTTGTCCTTAGTGAAGTCATGTATCAAAATGATCTAAGATAGATTAAGGTTAGACGAGGCCCGTATGACAGTTCTCATTAGGACTGTACAATATATATGTAAATATTGTATGTCCTTTGCTGTATGTTGATTAATAAGATAGATAACTTGACAAACTGATGTGTTGTATACTACTGTTGCATTTATGAATGTGATGTTGTAACTATGTGGCATACGTATGTTAGTGTGGTATTCACATTGAACTTAGGCTCACCCCCTTTTATTTTTCAATTGTAGGTGAAAATGGCAAACACATGGATTATGTTGAACATGAGAACTTAGTGAGACATTATGTGGATGAGTATGGGAGAGAACATTATTACTATGTTGATGAAGAATAATAGGAAATCAATGAAGAACTTTTGATAGAACTTTAAGTTGTCAAATTGAGAATATGGAGATAGTTACTAAATTCCTGATGTGCCTAAATCCACTTAGAAGAACAATTAAAAGACTTAAGAAAAAGCAATCTCAAGTCAACAATAAACCGGATCCACAAAGGGCAAAATTCACGTGATCCTAGTAAGATATAATGGAATTCCAAATGCTCAAAGTTATAATTGTAATACCACAATGATAATCTCTTCTAATAACACCCTAATCACATATAATTCCATGAAAATAATCCAAAAATTCAAAAGAAAACCTCAATTCCAAGGACTCCTTTCCACTAGTGAAAATCACGTTTTCAAGGGAATTTTCAAGGATGATTCGAATTCAATTGCAAGGGACCTTAATCAAACACAAGAATTCGACAACAATTAGAAGCAAATCTATCCAAGAACTATCTCAATTCAACCCTAGATATGACACACTAGAGAAGAAAAGAAATCACAACAAAATGAAATTGATACAACTCACAATTTCAAGGTGTTGCACCTCGCCACAATTTCAAGGTGTTGCACTCGCCACAATTTCAACTCTTTGGGATTGGAAATTGATAAGAGTCTAATGACAATTAAAAACCCTAATTCTCAGGTGAAGAAGAAGTGTATAATCTTCAAAATATGGCCTCCTCAAACCCTCTTTTAAGCAAGTATTTATACTTGCTACTCCTAGTGTTTAAAAGTGCTCAAAATTACAAGTTTGCCGCTTTTAAAGGGAGCTAACCCTAAATTTAAAAATTACAAGGAAATAAAAAGTGTCCAAAAACCAAAATAGTTCATAAAAGAAGAAATATATAAAAGAAATGGTCTTCAAGATGTCGGTCTTCTATAGGATCCATCGGCCCAACTCATCGCCGGTTCAGGTCGGTCCAATGGATAATCCACAAAATTAAGTCTGAGGGAGTTTGTCCATTGCCCTATAAAATATGATAAGTGTGCCTGTTGGAAAACACAATACAAGAATAATAGAAAAGAGGTTAATATATAAATAATTTTGGGGTCGATCTGCTCAAAAAGGGCCCTCATCGCCAAAAATTCAAATTCCTTTAGTTTTTGCCCCCAATGATAGGTCTTTTGGGATTTTGATTCCTATCATCTCCTCGGGCCTCAAAAAGATTTGTCCTCAAATCGGGTAGATCAAGTGCAGTAGAGACTTTGTTTCCCTCTTAGCAAGCCACCTAAGAAATTTTCTTGCGAATCCCAATATCTGAAATACTACAAGGGTGATTGTCTTTTCTCCCCATTTCTAGGATTACTCATTGCAACAAAATAATGCCCCATTATCCACTGAGGTTCCCCATCTCAACCCATTTTTAAACTGATATTGTACCCTCCTTTTCTAACTCATTGTATGTCCTAACCCTAATGGTCTTCTAAGGGTTTGGGCCCCCAATTTGCTCATTGCCCTCTGAGACTCTGAAGGTGAACACAACTGTCTTTGAACTTCTGGCCCCTAATAAAAGACTGTCTGACTCTGCCTAAATACTCCAATGGTTTACTCAATTGTTTGTGAACCATGTATCTCTGAAGGGAACATAACTGACCCTAAAAGTTTGGCCCCTTGGTAGTCTGCTCATCGACTAATTCATCAAGATCCCTTAAAGGGCGGGGCACATTATGTCTAAAAAATTTTTATCTTAAGGGTTTGGGGCTCGTGTCACTAGAGCCCTCAAGTACCTTTGAAGGTTGGCATATTTAGTCTGCACATTTGGGTTTCTTGAAGGTTTGATCATGTGGCTATACCTTCACGAACCTGTGATGGTTGTTTTTTTTGTCTTTGGATTCCTGGACCTCTGATGGGACATAGGGCTCAATACTAACGTTTACCATCCTTTTTTTAAACATATAAGTATTTATATGCCCATCATGTAATCCATCTGCATACAACCAGGGGTTCCCAAGTAATATAGGGATGCACAAAGAGGAAGAATATCACATTCAAGCTCGCATATATTGTCACCTATTTTGAAGGGTACCCCCCCCTTTTGGGGTTACACAAAGACTATAAAGATCTTTAAAACCAAGTAAGTTGGGGTTTGGGATGGGGGATATTTCAAGTTTCAACTTCGATACTAATGATGCAGCTACAACTTTAGTAAACTACCCCCACAATAATAATTGCGCCAAGTTTCCTTGTCCCCTACAAAAAAGTTTTGGAACAAATTTTCTCTTTGTCCCTATCAATGGTTTGAAAGGAAGTCAAGTCCTGATGCAATATTTTTAGAGACAAATAAAAATCATTGACTTTTTTTTTTCTTACAAATTTCAAAAACCTAAAATACACTTCTCCACCAACGAAAACACCCCTTATACCCCCTGCACACCTACGGTGCTCACAATCAACTAATACGAAATGCTTATTGTTACTTAAAGTAAAGTTAAGTGAAAAAATTGAAGCACAATAAATAAATTTTTGGTATTCAAGCAAAGTTAAATAAATGAAGTACACCACAATTACTTTTAAGTAGATAGAATTAAATTAAAATACTAGTATTTAAGTAATTAGTTCAAATTTCTTTCACA
>JBBMOL010003822.1:0-13675 GCA_037954665.1 Laguncularia racemosa | reverse complement strand
AAAAATTTGATTTAAAGTGTTTCATGCAATATTTTTATAAATTTTTCACAAGAATTGGGAGAAATTATTTTAAAGATATTAGGAAATCATATAATTGGGAAATTTATGATTGTGAATTAGAATCCTCATTTGATTTGAATTAGCGGGTGCTATTAAATTAAATTGAGGTAACATTACTTTACACTGATAAAGGATTAAGGTTTGTTATTTCTTGTGAAAATCCTATAGCTATGAGTTATTATAATATGAAGGCAATATGATTAGTGGAATTAGGGTGGATTCTATTTCCCACCATCAATTCATCATTTTTCAGACACAATTCTCTTTTTTGAGCATTTGTATAATTCATTCAATTCTCATCAAACATCATTGCCTAAATAATAGCAGAATCTGATATAGTCTATTACTTAATCAATCTTCGTGTTCGACTCTCTTCTCTCACTATATTACTTGATCTGATCCGTACACTTGCCGGTATTTATCACGCTCATTTTATATCTCTCTTTTGCGTGGATCAATAGTTAGTAGCACAACTATGCTCTCTAGCTTGTCTATCTTGTATCTTTAGGCATAGTCATGCATTGGTTCGTATAGAATTACATGCCCCTTTACATGATCATGTTCTTAGACCTATAGCTCCATTTAGCTTTTTGTTCTTCTTTGCTTTTCTTGTCCTGTATTTATGCTTTCATGAGACAAAGATCAAGTGAAATTCTTTTGAAGTAACTGGGTGTAAATAAAACACTAGTTAATATAATTTTATTAGACAAAAATTTATAAAAACTAAGTTAGTACTTGGGTTTTGTCTCTTAAGAAGTACTATTATTTAACATCTTTGGTTCGACATGTGTTACCTCATTTATGATTTGGTAGAATAGGGGAAAAAATTTTTCTCTAGTTTTTTAGATTGAGCTCACCTCCCTAGATAGATTTTTAGTTTTTTGGCCATTGACCTTGAACGTCCCTTTTTTGGGTGGGGTTTTGTGATAAGTCGCAAAAAAACCCTTATCTAAGAAATGAAATTTGCTTTTTTTGTTAAATTTTTTAAAAATTTATTTTTAAAGAAAATGATGCTTAATGGAATGAATGTTAATTTAAAGGATCTTCTAAAGTATTTTGGGGCTCAGGGAAGGAAATTTTGTAGAGTCGGATCAATTTGGAAGGAATTGGATACATTTCATGTGAAGAAAAAATTTTTGGAAAGTACACAAGCGAGATACACCCCCTGTACTTTGCTTGTGTATACGAAGCGGATGTCTGGAAAGTACACGGGGAAAAGTACACGCCCATGTACTTTGCTTTTAAAATCTTTAATTTTGTTGCTATTCAACAAGTTTCAAATACATGACCAATGTACACTCCCATGAAATTCTCGTGTATATTCACCTACGGAAAACTTGGGAAACAAGCAGAGATACACGAAAAGAGATACACTACTCGTGTATCCACTCCTGTATATAAACCAACCGGGGTATATGTATAAAAAAGACCGTTAGTTTGCCCTAGAAAGGGGGGTTTCGAATTTTTTTTTTTGCTCTGACCCCTCATAACAGCAAGGGAAAGAAAAATTCTGTCGAGTCCAAAGGAGATTGGGGATCCACGAAGAAGAAGATTCTACTTTAAGGGTTGGACTAAGAATTTTATTTATTCTTCCATAATTGCATTTTTTTTGTCCGGAAAGCTATCCTATGAGTCATCCTATACTTTTGAAGTATTTTCTCAAATTGTTGGTTGAAAAAATTTGTTATCCCCTTTATCACTTATTTTTGCTTTAGGCGTGCCAAAGAGTGAAAAAATTTCTTTAGGGAAAATAGTAACTACTCTAGCGTTATTTGTAGCTAAAGCTTGGGCTTTAAACCCATTTGGATGCATAGTCAACTACCACCAAAATGTAAATTTTTTACCATAGAACTTGGAAAAAGTCCCCCTAAAGTTAATTTTAAACAAATATCTTGCATACTAGATCAAGTTCTAGGGCATTTCATCCCATCGAGATATATTACTTACCCCTTGGAATTGTTACACAATTTTAGCTACCTATGGCATCTTTTAAAAATTGTAGGCTAATAAAAACTGATTCTAGCCTTTGCAAGTGGTTCAATTGGCACAGTGGTGTCCTCCAATTGGCCCTTCATGGCAATTCCTAGAATCTCATTCTTTTGGTACGAGAAATGCATCTTTGGATTATTTGATTTAAACACACTTTGGAACAAGTATGGTTTCTTGCCAAAGTAGAATGTTCGATCTAGAAAAGAATTTCTTCTTTTGTTGTATGAAACTCCCTTTGGTAGGATTTTCGGAGTCTAATAATTAGTGATGTTAGCAAACCAAGGAAAATTTAAATTCCTTCCTATTGAAGTTGGTTTGAGTTGTTCTTTTAGGAATTAATCATTGATGTCTTTCTCGTCTAATTTTCTAAGTTTAGATTCTCTAGTCATGATAGGTGGTCTACTACTAGATTTTCGGCTCCTTTCTTATCTCTTATTTCCAAAACAAATTTTTGTAACAACAGAATCCATCAAACCAAGTGAGGTTTAGCATCGATTTCTTCAGTAAATAATGTAGAGTAGAATGATTAATATAAATGATAACTTTGGCCAGAACTAAATAAGACCAAAAATTTTCAAAAGCAAACATTATAGCTAACAATTTTTTTTTTTTTTTTTTTTTTTGTGGTAGTATAATTTTCTTAAGCATTTATCAAAGTTTTGCTCACATAGTAGATTGGCTAGAAATGCTTGTCCCTCCTTTGTCTTAAAAATTGCTCCAATTGATAGTCACTGCATCACACATTAGTTCAAATGGGAGAGTCCAAAAGGTATAGAACTATTGGAGCATTAGTCAATTTTTCTTTTAATCTATTGAACTTGTCTTAGCATTCTTAAGTAAATACAAAAGGTGCATCTTTTTCTAACAATTTAATTAAAGGCTTAGAAATTTTTGAAAAAATCTTTTATAAACCTTCTATAAAATCCAGCGAAACCTAAAAAATTCTAATATCCTTAATCGAAGTGGAAGTTAGTAATTTTGCAATTGTGCCAATATTTGCAATATCGACTTTAATTTCTTTATTAGAAATTTTGTGCCTAAGAACTATGCCCTCTTGTACCATAAAATGGCACTTTTCTATTTAACACTAAATTTGTTTCTTTGCACCTTTGTAAAACTCTTTTAAATTATGAGACATTCATCAAAAAATTTCCAAAGACAAAAAAATCATCCATAAATACCTTCATAGTATCCTCTACAAGACCCTAAAAAATGGCCATCATGAATTTGGAAAGTTGTAGGTGCATTACAAAGGCCAAAAAGGCAATCTTCGATAAGCAAACGTACCATAGGGAAATGTGAAAGTAGTTTTTTCTTGATCTTCAAAAGCAATGGGGAAACTGAAAAAAAGCTAGACAATCTATCGAGGAAGCAATATAAAAGTGTTTTGTGAGCCTTTCTAACATTTAGTCAATAAATGGAAGTAGAAAGTGATCTTTTCTAGTTACATCGTTTAGTCTCCTATAATCAATGCATACTCTCCATCCAATTACTCCCTTCATAGGAATTAGCATGTTGTGCTCATTAGGTACTACAGTCATGCCCCTTTCTTTGGTTCAACCTATACAGGACTAGTTTAAAAATTGTTAGAAATAGATAAATCATATCTGCATTAAGGGGTTTGATGACTTTGGACTTCACAACTTCCTTTATGTTAGGGTTTAGTTTTCTTTGTGGTTGTACTAGTGGTTAAGAATTTTCTTCCAATAAAATCTTGTCGGTGAAAAAGGGATGGACTAAGCCCTTAAATGTCAGAAATTTTTCAAGCTAACACTCACTTGTGCTCTCGAAGTACATCTAATAGCTTTTGTTTTTGCATGGTGTTTATATTAAAGCAATGATTGCTGGAAGTTTTGAATTTTTTTCCAAGAATGCATGCTCTAAAAAACAAGATAGTTATTTCAACTCCAAGACTAGGGGCTCTTCAATGGGGGCTTTAATCTCATTGCCTTGCTTCAATTTAATTTCTTCAAATTCTTTTTGTCATAGCAATGGTTTGTCTTCTTCTTTCTTCTATGCTAAGAAAATTTCCAAAGGATCACATTATAGTATTTCTTGCATATGTTCAAATATTTTAAATTTTGTTTTTTCTAGGGAAACAGCATGCATCATCTTGTGCAAAAGAATTTTTATAGCTTCGACAACTTTAAAGACTAATTCTTCCTTGTTACCCTCAATATCAATTTTCAGTATCTCGTGTCAATGATTGCCCTTGCTGTGGCTAAGAAGGGTCTTCCTAGGATTAGTGATGCTTTTATTCTTCGTCAAATATCAAGAATTACAAAATCTACTAGAGAGATAAAAGTACTAACTTTTTACCAACAACATCTTTGATTATGCCTCTAAGAAATTTTTAATGATTGATTAGTGAGTTGCAAGCTCATCTTTTTTAGGCTTAAGTTCTCTGATGTGCCTAAACAATTCATGCACATGAACACTATCCAATTGGAGAATTTAACAAGACAAAATCCTCAAATTGGCGTGAACACAAAGGATGAACAATTCAGTGGCGTGAACCCAAATTAGATGATTACAAGGAATTCCAAAAACCAATCAAATTACATAAAAAATGCAATTCCATTCTCTAAAATTGGGTTTGAAATCCTAGCAATATTGAACCCTAAATTGGCGTGAAACAAAAAAGAATAAAAATCAACCTATTATCACTAGATATTCCCACACTATAAAAAAAGGAAGCAACCTAGAAGATCTTGATATTACTCACAAAAATTCCAAGCCAAACTTGCTACAATTTGATAAGAGTAGATGTTTTTAGCAAGAGGGGCTCTCTCTCAGGGAACAAAAGTGTTTTCTTTAAATTGACAAAAACCCCTAAAAAAACCCTTTGTTAGCAAGTATTTATACTTGCTCCAATTAGGGTAAAAATGTTAAAAAAATTACAAATATGCCACTAAGTGGGTTTGGGTTCTAAAATCAAATTACAAGTTCCAAAATGAACAAAAAATGGCCGGTTTCTCATAGCAACAATTACATATTTAAATGGTCTTCAAGTGGCCGGTTCTTCAATTCAAGTGAACAATTTGTTGGATCAGTTCTTCTTTGGTTTATGTCGGTCCATAAAAAACCCACAAGCTGAGCTTTAGCGAGTTTATCCATCGCCTTGTAAAAACTGATAAGTATACCTACTGGAATGCACAACAAATAAGTAATAAAAAAGAAGTTATCTACAAATTTTTTAGGGTCAGTTTTTTTCAAAGAGGACCCTCATTGCCAAATTTTGTAACCCTTTGGGTTTTTGCCCTAATAATAGGTCCCGTAGAAATTTTGGGTTCTTTCAACTCCTCCGGGCCCCAAGAAGATTTGTCCTCAAATCTGATAGTCAAATGCAGTAGAGACTCAATATCCTCCTAGCAAGTTATCTGTAAAAATATCATTGTATCTCCCAGTACCTGAGATACTACAGGATGTAGTTGCTCTCGCCCCCGCATCTCTAAGATATATCTCATCTGCAATACATATAATGACCTCCCCTAACTCAAATTGTCCCACCCAATAATGTCTTCTTCTTCCCTATTTCACTTATATCTCTTTGAACCTCTTAGCCCTTTAATGGTTTACTCATCTGCCCTTAAACCTTTTGGACCTTTGATGGTTGCCACATCTGCTTCTGAATCGCTTAGTCCTCTAAAGGTTGACTCATCTGACTATGAAACCTCAGGGACTTCTGATGGTCGACTTATCTGTCTTACACCTCTTGGACCTCTGATGGTGACAATGGTTCGATACTAAAACGTTTACCCTCCAGCTGATCATATAAGTATTTTTATAGCCATCATGTAAAAAACCCCCTTGTCATATAAAACCCTGACCTGCCAAGTAATATATGGGATGTACACATGGGAAAAATGTCACATTCTATTTCATCATGATATTTAACCTTTATACGAAAGCTACCCTAGCTCTTAGGTTACATGGAGATTCCCTTGCTTTACATAGCTAATGTAATTTGTAGGGTTTAGGTTAAAGGGGGAGTTACAAGTTTCAATTTCGATACAAAAGAGGTAGCCATAACATTAGTAAAAACTACCCATAAATAATAATGACACATAAAAATTTCCTTGCACCCTACAAGAAGTGTGAAATAAGTTTTCCCTTTACCCCAAACATCAATAGTTTTAAAGAAGTCAAGGCTCGGCGTAGAACATTAGTAGACAAATAAAATTACTTGACATTATTGCCTACTAACTTCAAAAAACCCAACATGATGTGCTTAAAACCAAGATTAAGCACATGCAAAACCAATTAGAAAGACAATCAAACAATGTCATTCAAACTAGTTCAATAATTGCACAATTCCTCAATATTTATGAACAAATTTCCCTTAAACAATGGCGTGATCAATCTTAATTCCAATATGATGATGCTTTGATACCAAATATATGTGCCTAAATTAGGGGTTAAGCACATGCAATTGGAGAAATTTATAAACCTAAAGGGAACTTGTTCAACTTGGTTCTAAACTACTAAAATTTTGGCCTGAACCCTAATGGAGAGCAATGAAATCTAAATGCTCTAACTATCAAATTAACAATTCCACAGTGATAAAATCCTTTAATCAACACTAAACAAAAAAATTTCATTGTGGATTGCACATAAAAAAAAGCAAGAACCAATTCCGTGATCCACTTTCTCAACAAAGTGATCCACGATTCAAAATGATGCTAAATTGAAGGTTAAACTAAAAGGGCTAAACACAATTAATTGAAGGCAACAAGAATTTGGTTACAAATGCAATCAAAATTTGGTCAATACACTTCCAAATCAACCCAAAGATACTACTCACTAGAGAAGAAAGGAAATTGCAACAAGGTAAATTTGATTATTACAAAAAATAGCCATGGAGCTACTCGCCACAACCTCAAATTGGGATTTGAAATTGATAAGAGCAATTTGAATTAGGAAAACCCTAACCCTCACACCCTAAAGTGTTTGTTATTTTTTTAAAAATTTGGCTAACTCCCTCAAAACCCTACTTAAGCAAGTATTTATTACTTGCTCCCTTTGGGGTTTTAAAAAGTCCACAAAATTACAACTATGCCACTTTTAGGGTGGCCGTCCTAAAACTTTTTACAACCAAATAAAAAGTCCTAAAAGCTTACACATAAATAGTCTAAAGAAATAATTGCAAATAAAAATAGTCTTCATCAGCTAGCTCTTCCATAGGATTTGTCGGCCCAAACTTATCGTTGGTTTATCGGTCCATGGATAACCCAAAAGAGATGAGTCTTAGTGAGTTTGTCCATCACCCCTGTAAAGCATAAGTGTGTCTGTTGGAATATAAAAATAACATGAATAAGAGAAAAGAGGTTAGTAAACAAATAATTCCTAGGTCAATTTGCTCAAAATGGGCCCTCATCGCCAAGATTTTAAATAAATTTTGGCTCTTGCCCTAATGATAGGTTTTTGTCGGATTTTGATTCCTATCACAATAATACACTTTACCACACACCCCAAACGGCAACCTACACTTACACACCCAAGTGTAACAACAACTAATGCAACACACCTATGCACAACTTCACTCTACGGTACACACACACACACACTCATGGTATAACTCCTTTCAAACCACCACACAACATACACCTTCACAAAAAACATGTTTACTCCCATGGTACACACACACACACTCAATTCACACCAAAAAAGTGCACTTCACTAAAGCTCACACACACCCCACGGTGCACTTCCAATCACGACAACAACAACAAAATGGAACCAAATGTAACACTTCTCCAAATGGCAAGCAATTGATTCCAACTATTCAATGTGCAATTAAAGTGATCAAAAACACAATAACTCCACAAGTAATGATTGATTTTAAATTCAAAATTGTTTTCTAATTCTCCACGCAAGTTGAGTAATTCTGAAAAATGACTTTTTCCCAAATTTCCCAAATCCAAGGAAACAATAAACACCAATAAAACTATGCTTTAACTTAGGAATTCAATTCAAGAACTTCCCCTTCTTCCACACATAAACTTACAACAAGCTGCAATTCCCTTATAACACATTCACACCGCCCCACATAACATAACACAAACACAGTGCAACCACTTCACCACAATACTACTTTACGTGCAGCACCTTCACCTTAACACACACAACACTTCACGTTGCAACACCCCTTCACAACATAACTCTAATTTGCCATACACACAACACAATCACTATACCCCTCACGGCAAAAAAATTCAAATACACTCTTAATGCAACCTTCTCCAGAAATGGTAAGAACAATTCAAATTCAAATAACAATCAATCAATGCTACTCAATGACTTTCTTCTAAACTTAAAAGATGTGTTTGAATTTCAAAATAACTTCCTTATCTCCACATAAAGCAAATCTAGAATTTGTAAATGACAACTACTTTTTCCAAATTCACCAACACACAATTCACTCTTCTTGTTTCAAATTTCCCATTTTCCAAATGATCACAAAGGATCACCCTCCTTACATATGACAAACTTAAGGAAAACAATACTATCCAAGTATTCCACGTCCACTTCAGTCAACAACAAAAATAATGAAATAAAATCCACAAGCACTACATAATTCAGCTCAGTATTTCATATCAAGAATCAACTTCAAGAACATTAATTGTCAAATGATGATCATGCAAATCCCTTCCTCAAAACCATTACTTTGATACCAAATCATGATGAGCTCAAGGGATCCAATTTCAAGTACACAATTGCAATTGAAGAATAAATTAAACAAAAACCCACAATATGGTGTGATTCCAAGTGCCTTAAAAGATAATGTGCTTCTGATACCAAATTATGATGTGCATGAACACAATCTAATTGGACAATTCAAAAAGACAAAATCCTAAATTGGCGTGTAAATAAAGGATGAACAATCTCAATGGCATGAACCCAAATTAGATGTATTACAAGGGAAATTTCCAAAAACCAATCAAATTACATAAAAAATCAATTCCAATCTCTAAAATTGGTTTGAAATCCTAGCAATATGAACCCTAAATTGGCGTGAAACAACAAGTAGATAAAACTAACCTATTATCACTAGATATTACACACTAGTAATAAAAGGAAGCAACCTAGAAGATCTTGATATTACTCACAAGAAATTCTAAGCCAAACTCGCCACAATGTTTAAGAGTTAATGATTTAGCAAGAGGGACTCTCTTTCATGGCAACAAAAGGGGTTTTCTTCAAATGACAAAAGCTCCCTAAAAACCTTAGTTAGTAAGTATTTATACTTCTCTAATTAGGTAAAATTTTTTCAAAAAAAAATTAAAAATAAACCACTAAGTGGTCGGTTTTTTTAAATCAAATTGCAAGTTCCAAAATGAACAAAAAATGGGCACGGTTTTCATAGAAACAATTACCATATTCAAATGGTCTTCAAGTGGCTGGTTCTTCAATTCAAGTGAACAATTTGTTAGACCAGTTCTTCTTTGGTTTATGTCGATCCATGAATAACCCACAACCTGAGCTTTAGCGAGTTTATCCATCGCCCTGTAAAAACTGATAAGTATACCTACTGGAATGCACAACAAATAAGTAATAGAAAAGAAGTTAGTCTATAAAATTTTTGGTTGTTTTCCCTCAAAGAAGACCCTCATTGCCAAATTTGTAACCCTTTGGTTCTTGCCCTAGTAATAGGTTTTGTAGAATTTTGATTCCTATTATTCTCCTAATCCTAGTCTTTTGAATAATTTATATGCATCAAATTTATAAGCCCCTAAATTGCTAAGGATTTTTCTATAGACAAAAATTACTAATCAAACATGGTAAAGTAAAACTCCTTAGGTCTTTTTAATTTCTTTAGTAACTTGTGTTGTAAGATGGCAAGCATTCTCCATTTAGGGGAACTATTGAGAATTTTTCCAATTTCTTCTTGTTGGAAAGTAGGTCCTCTAAGAACTTTGTGTACCCCAGGCATTTGTCACAAAAACCTTGATAAAAGGAAAATTTATGTGAAGTTTTTTAAAAAGTTTCAGAAACTTATTGTATTGATCCCTGACTTTCCCTTCTTAAATTGACTAGAAAGGGAAATTTTTTGGAAATATTTTTGACCTTTGAGGTCTTTTCTTCTTCTTCTCTTTTTACACAAATTTTGGGAAATGAATCCTTTCACACAAATCAAATCACAATAAAAATTTTTTTTTTTTTTTTTTCTAAAATTTGGTACTAACGAATAAAAAAAAGGGATGTGGATAAAATTCCCAAAATCATAGACCAAGATTGAAAAATTGAACTAATTTGCAATAAACATAAAACAATAAGCCCACGCCCTATAACAATCACTTAAGTTAAAGAATTCTAAGAATCATAACGATGCTCGCCAAAAATTCATGGGAAACCAAGAATTTGATAAAAACAAACAAAAAAGTGAAAATAAATTCTCAATATTAAAAACCCCAAAAGAGGATTCACCAACACGCTAAAAAGGTTTGTTAAAACCCAAAATACATCTATCCTCGAAAAACCCTAAAGAACACTATTTATATCTTCTAAAACAAATTGTGCAAAGCCTTTTAAGGCCGGGACCTAAATAAAAGCCCGGGGCACCAAGGAAGCCCCTACTTTTGCGGCTCAAGGGCCCGGGCAGCCTGAATTTAACTCGGCCCGGCCTTTATTCAACCCCGGCTTAAACGGCTGAACTTCGTTTTTGGGCCCTTTTCCGATGCCTATGTCCCTTTTTTAGACCCCAAACTTCCCCCCTGACTGGATTGACTTTTTTTTTCTTTGGCGCTAAATTTTAGCTCTTGGAACGTATCATTCCCCCCTTTAAAAAAGATTCGACTCGAATGATTGTCCACCCACAACCACATAAACAGACCCTTTTTCCCCTTAGTTTTAAAGGGCAAATAACCTTTTTTGTTACCTCAATTGGACCATGGGAAAAGCTTGTATGCCTTTAATCCTGTTCGAATGGTAACCATTGGTTTTATCCATCATACTTATCTAAGGTCATACTGCCATGGTCTTCCAAGGATCAAATTTAGCTTCCGGGGAAACATTAAAAAATCCGTCAGTATAATCACCAATAAGTAACAGAACACAAACCCGTTTATGTACATGAACAGCTCCCTATGGCCCTAAACCAATGAAGTGAAAAGTCTTGGATGCTGTCCACCTGAAGCCCAAATTTTAGTAACCCAGCTTCCTAAAGAAACATTAGTGAACTGCCGGTGTCAACCCAATAAAACAAGTTTTTCCCCTACACCATGCTTGGGATATGAAAAAAATTACTCTCTGATTGGGAACCCTTCTCCTGCTTAACCATTAGCAAGTCCCCAAATTTTGGGATTCGCTATAATGTTTCACTTCCCTTCTGCCCATACTCTTCTTTCTTCTTCCTCATTTTTAACTTTGCCCCCCCTTTATGACCATCCCCCTTTTTTTTGGAAATGAGAAGCTAGGGCCCCAATCCTAAACACTTAAAACATTTTATATCCCTGCTTTCTTCTGTTGTTTTTTGGTCAACAGCCTCACTGAAACCCCTTTTCCCCTTTTTCCTTTCCCTTTTCCCTTTTCCCCCTCCACCTCATCTACTTATGGGGTGATAGATTTTTGATCCCACCGCGTTTTAGCCCCTCAAAACCCCGGCAAATTTTAATTTCATCCCCAAGAGTCTGATAATGCTGGGTTTTCCCCACATTGGCATTTCCATCTTCATCCATTTATGAAAAGAGCTATGGTTCATCAAGATTCCCAATATCACACCTTGCCCTTAGTGTCTCAAATCGTTCACAACTCTTTTTTATGCTTCTTTACCTTCCCTCAAGGTTGCAACTCCCCACACTCTTGTTATAGGAAAATTTGGCACAAATTCTCTCATCAAATTTTTTTATAAACCCATGAAGCACTTTTTCCTCATCCCCCACTTCTCAGTTTGTGTTTATCCACCAAGACTAGCATATTCAGAAAAGCTAAGATCCCTTTTCACCTTTATGCGCTCATCCCACTCATATCACAAACACCTTCAACCCTGCACCCAGTCTAGGAATTCCTCTGGGTTTTCTACACCATTTAAAAGGGGGAATTTTCAGCTTTATGTTTTCAATTACTTATGCCTGTATCATTTTTTCCTCCCTACTCCTTTCCATGAGCATCAAATCATCACTAGAGTGTCTCCCCCTAATTCCTGCACCACTATGGCTTCTTCTATCCCTAACCTCCAATCTCTTATAAACAATCTAAAATTTTTTTTGGATTTGATTGAACTCTCCCCCAGTCACAACCTCACCCCCATTTTCAGCATCATTCCTTTGTTGTTGTTAGACACACCCGCGCGACACTCTA
The DNA here is from genome assembly GCA_037954665.1 of Laguncularia racemosa. Taxonomy (NCBI): domain Eukaryota; kingdom Viridiplantae; phylum Streptophyta; class Magnoliopsida; order Myrtales; family Combretaceae; genus Laguncularia; species Laguncularia racemosa. Next base: position 1,327 of record JBBMOL010003822.1, on the reverse strand, counting down.
CCAACAAAAATTTTAACAAAGAAATTTATAAAAAAACCCCAATTTTAAAAACAAACCCAAAAAACCAATTCACAGCAATTCAACACCCAATAAATTGAATTCAGGGAAAGTTTTTCACAAAAACCCCAATTCTCAACAAAAGCCCAAAAACCCAAAACAACACCCAACAAATTTAATTCACAGCAATATTTTCAAAAAGAATTCCCAAATTTCCAACCAACGCAGTATTGAATTAAAATTACAATTGATTGAGATTCAACACCTTACCAATTTTAACCCGCGTTTGATTGAAACCTTTTTTCTAACCTTACGAATCTAAACCTTTGTCTGATACCAAATGACACGAATTTTGGAAACGAATCCCTTTTTACACAAATCAAAATCGTCAATAACAATTTTAGGTTTTTTTTTTCTGGATTTTGGTACTAACGAATAAAAACAAGGGAAAGGGAAAAAAACCAATCTATAATGCCAAATTTAAAAATTTAAAATAATTTGAAAACAAATCATAGAACGATGAGACCACGTCCCAAAATCAATCACTTTGGTTAAAGAATTCAAAAAATTCAATAACGATGCTCGACAAATTTTATGGAACCAAGAATTTTATAAGAAAATATAAAAAGTGAAAATCAATTCTCAATATTCAAGAATCCCAAAAAGGGATTCCACACCGCTCAAAATGTTTGCTTACAACCAAAAATCATCTTCTTTTTAAAAACCTAAAAACACATTTATATCTTTCAAAAAAAATTGTACAACCATTCAAGGCCGGCGCCTAAAACATTGGGCCCCCCAAGGCCCCGGGGGCCTTTAAGTTAAAATCGGCCGCCTTTTTTTTGAGGTCGGCTTAAACTAGCCGAATTCGCCTTGGGTCCCTTGATCCTTGCCCCTTTTTAGACCCTCGTAAGCCACCTAGGCTCGGATTTACTTTGTTTTCTTTTTGGGGCTCATATTTAGCCTTGGAACGTTCATCTTGCTTATCCCTTTTTACATCCCCCCATTCACTTTATTTTATTTAGATTGCAAATTTGTTTCTACTCCTCAAAAATAATTTTTTTAACTTATTCCTTAGGATTAGTTTGTATTGCTTGCATTGTACCTTGTTCTTTTTGAAAACCCTCTTTGTAAAATTTCCAAATTTTTTATGAGGGTTTTTGTATTGAAATTATTTGGGTTTTGCAACAATGCATCTGTAGGTTGGGAAACAAGTTTTAGTGGTATAGATAAAACTTTTCATCAAATCTCCTAAATTTGGCTTCTTTTTCGATGGGGCATGTATTTTTAAATTTGGGGGGACCATTCCGTTGTTGATTTCTCCATGAAA
>JBBMOL010003821.1:0-13682 GCA_037954665.1 Laguncularia racemosa | reverse complement strand
TGATTCCGAATTTATCATGGGTTTCCCAAAGAAGATTTTTCAAAGAAAATGAGGCACGTCTTCAAAAGGAAAAAAAAAGGGGCTATCAAGAAACCTCTCCGCTCAAAAACATCCAAAAAAAAAACAAAAAGAATGTCCCAATTAAAACCCTCAAATTCAAAATCTCTTCGAAAAAGAAAAAAGGGGCTTGTAGTTTTGGGATTTTAATTCTTTACTAGTAATGGATTTTACGGAATGAACTTTTAAAAACCCATAGATCATAGAACTTGCTCTACTCAAGTTCTAGTTTATGGCGAGTGTGCAAAGAATTTTATGGAAGTTTAAAAGTCTTGCGGCAGGGAATGTTTTAGTTTCCAGAGTATGTGATCAAGACATTTCAATTTCTAGGGAAGATGTGTTTAAAATGTCTACATCTACATGATGTAAATGATGATGTAGAGATTACGAACATGCCTAGGAATGATCTGTTTGCTGCAAATAAAAGGGAGGCTTACAAATGGATTATGGAAAAGAAGAAATGGTCATTGAATTTCAAAGTTGTTTCCCTCGAATCATTCATAAGATAATTGTTGAATGTCAAATTTCTAAGGAAGGGCAGTTCTACTTCAATGTCCATTGAACATGCTCAAATTATCTATGAAATGATTAACAAAAAGAATGTAGACATGGCTTCTAAAAGTCATTGATCAAAATTTTGGGGAGGAATAAAGAAAGTTTGGTGTTGGGAATATACTGATGCGATTGTTTGTGTTTAAAGGGATAGTTTTTGCCTACCAGCTCATCGAACCTATTAAATTAAAAAGGATAGGTAAAAGAAGTTTTTCATCACATGTCCATCTTTGTTAAGGATTGTTTGTGGTATGCGAATGATGGTGCACATTTTGTCCATCAAAAGCATATGAAAAGAATAGTTCCGTTTGGAAAAATCTGTTAAAAGAAGGAGGTTTAGAACCTAGTTCAGAACCTAGAATAGAGGTTGAAAACAGATCATGGGAAGAAATCATATGGTGAAGGGGCCCTGGGAAGAGTGGAACAAAAGAAGTTATATCCAATGTTGATCTGGAACAAATAAAGAATGTTGTTCGAGAAAGTTTGAAACATGAACATCGGATTTGGTTAAGACAAACTTTAACAGATGACGTTATACAACGATCTGATCTGAGGGGACTTGAATCAATGGAGTTACAAGTTAAAAAAAAACTTCTGATATTCTTTTTGATATCAAGAAGAATTCTGAGAAGATGATTACCGATCTCCATCACTATAGAATTCTCTATGATGAATTTAAGCGCGAGAGTCAAACAAGATTTATCTAAAAAATGTAATTGCGTTCGACAAATTTGTCTCTCAAGTGAGGAAGATTGGAGATTCAGTTACTAACTCCTTCAAGATTTGGACTCCAAGACGGATAAAACCTCCCAATCTGTCACAATCTTCATGTGAAATCAAACTCTTCTTATTGATGTGCCTAAAGGGGGGTCAAGCACAATCAACTAAAAAGGGATGAATTGATAATGATCATCCACGCCACAAAAAAAGGAAAAGCCTCAATTCCTCAAGAGAAAATCCGAAAAATTGATGAAAAAAACAAAAGGAAAAAAGAACATCCGATGGCTTTGATTTCAATGATGAACAATAGAACATAAATGAGATTCCAATTAATTCGAATTACTCCAAATCTGAAATTTAGAACCCTAATTTCAAAAGAACAAGATCAACATAAAAGTAACTAATTCCTCACCAGATATGACGCACTAGTTTGGATTTTAGGATCAACTTGTAATTTGTTGATATGACTCACAACAAATTCAGTCCACTCGCCACAATTTCACTAAGGAAATTGATAAGAGCAAATGCTTGCAAGAGGCACTCTCTCATGGCACAAAGGGGGTGTTTTCTCCAAATGTTCAAAAAGCTCCCTAAAAAACCTAATTTGCAAGTATTTATACTTGCACCCTTTAGGGTTAAAAATGACAAGAAAATCACAACTATGCCACTATAAGGTGGCCGGTCCTAAAGGAAAAATTACAACCAAATAAAATGTCCCATAAAGCTTACAAAATAAATGGTTTAAACATAAATTACAAGTAAGAAAATAATCTTCGGCAGGCTAGCTTCATGATGGAATCCGTCGATTCAACTCATCGCCGGTTCAGGTCGGTCATCGATAACCCACAAGCTGAGTCTTAGTGAGTTTATCCATCGCCTTGTGAAACCAAATAAGCATACCTGTTGGAATATACAATTCATGAATAAGATAAAAGAGGTTAGATAATAATTTATTCCGAGGTTGATCTACTCGAAATGGGCCCTCATCGCCAAGATTCGAAATCCATCAATTTTTGTCCTAATGATAGGTCTTGTCGGATTTTGATTCCCATCATATCCTTGGACCTCAAAAAGATTTGACCTCAATCTTGTAGTTCAAATGCAAGCAGAGACTCTGTTTCCCAAAAGTATCCATTGAAGGAGTATCTCTACAGAATCCCAATATCTGAAATACTATAGTAGATGATTGTTTTCTTTCCTCCATCTCTAGGATGTATCTCTCCTGTAACAAAAACAAGGACTCATTATCGACTGATGTTTCCTCTATCTCAACACTTTCCAACGAGTTTGTTTCCTTTGACTCATCCCTGTGATGCTGATCCCTAGAGTCTTCTAACAATTGGTCCAACTGATCATATACCTTCAGTAACCTCTGAAGGTTGGCACAGTGGTGTTTGACATCTTTCATCTGTGGAACCCTTATCTTCAAGTGAAGGCATTTGTAGCTCTGCACACTCTGAGCCTCTAGGTGGTCTAAATTCCATTTCTGGGAATGGTTTAAGTCCAAAATTACCAACTCTATCTTCTCTCTAAGAGCATGATAATCTCCCTTTACTCTAGGTGGCTCCTGAAGGTGTAACCACTGGCGGTGGTGGCATGTCATCCTATCAATCCTTGTTGCTAATGTAGTAACAAGTTTTCTAAGGTCCCGAAGTTGTTCATCTAAGGTCTCCCACCTGCAACATTAGAACCCTGACCTCCACCAATTCGACTATATGCTACATCACTCATTCCTCCATTCACACTATTAATAGACATTTTTGTGGATGAATCTATTTGATGTACCAATGTAATGTCTAGTAATTGTAGCACACTTAATTCACAAAACAAATTCACGCCAAAACCAACTCACTCCGCCACTTGCACACTACACACACAACACACTAAATTCACGCAACAATAATATGTTGCAACCTTCACTTCCACGGTAGCAACAAACAAAAACTAACTAAGATGCTCCTTTAAATGGCTACAACAACAAGAAACGGCAAACAACAAACTAAACACTCCCACTTCCGCCGTAATTACACACATACACGGCAACACATTCAAATTTGACACTCCTTAATGCACCTTTGCCACAAATGGTAAGAATCAATTTCAAATTCAAATGAATATATAATCAATACCACTCTTTAACTACTTGAAGTAAATGGATGTAATTCAATTCAAATTATTTCCTCTTCTTCCACGTAAATTCAAATCTGGAAATTATACACTTCCACTTCCAATTCGCACACACAACACCATATACACTCCTACACACTCACGGTGCACTTTATCCACTTCAACACAATTTTTCAACTGAAATTAACATAAGAAAGGCAGCATTTAAATTTGAAAATCAATCCTCTTCACTAATTGCAACTCCTCCACATTTGGTAAGATGCAAATTTTCAAATTCAAAACAAGCACAATTAACTCCTTCACTCTTAATGCTTGTTTGAAATCAAATAACTTCCTTTCTTACACACTAATCAAATCTGAAAATTGCACATATACTTCCACAATTCCGAATTCAACAATGCAAAATAAACACAATTCTCTTCCTACACAATTGCACTTCCTAACTTGCACTAACTTTCTCCTCCTTCACGGTGAAGTCAAGAACAAAAGTTACAACAAGACATCCACTTCTACAACAACAAGTTTCAACTTCCCAAGTAAGATAATCACGCCACTTAGTACCAATACAAACAATTCATTAATCCTCAATTTCAACAAGGATCAATCACGTAAACATCAAGTAACAACAACAAAAAAAATACATTCACTTGTTCCGAATTTCCACTCCCTTGCAATTCGGTTCACAAAGGTAATACCAAAAACTTTCAATTCCCAAAACTTCAATCAACAAAACCCTTCTCATATACCTTCAATTAACTTACGGCAAGATGGAAACAAAGGACAATCCTAATTGCAACAATTCCTCCTCTTAACCATAAGCAACTCACGGCAATAGGAAGATAACAATATAAGGATCAAAAATCTCAAATTCAACAAATCCCTCCTCTTAACCTTAAGCAATCTCACGGCAAGATGAAGATAACCAAATTAATTTTCAAAATCCAATTGCAACAATCCCTCCTCTTAAACCTGTAGCTCTGATACCAAAAGATGATGTGCTCAAATCAAGATTAAGCACATATAAAAATCAATTTGAAAGACAATCCAACAATGTCAATCAAACTAGTTCTCAATCCATGAACAATGCCGTCAATTTCCAATGAATTTAACCAATTCTTCAATTATGATGTGTTTGAATCTTAATCCAAATATGATATAGCTCTGATACCAAATTATGATGTGCCTAAAAGGGGGATTCAAGCACATTCAAATTGAAGGGAGAAATGGCTATGAAGTATCACGCCACAAGAAGGGAAATACCTCAAAATTCCAAATGAAAATCCGAAATTGTGATGAATTACAATATATCAAATGACGATTGCTAGAAGGGGAAAACGAAATGGTATTCAAATTCAATTCAAAGGTGCTTTCAAATTTCGAAATTTAGACCCTAATTTCAAAAGAACAAGAACAACATAAAAGTAACTAATTCCTCACCAGATATGACGCACTAGTTTGGAGTTAGGATCAACTTGTAATTTGTTGATATGACTCACAACAAATTCAAGTCCACTCGCCCACAATTTCACTAAGGAAATTGATAAGAGCAAATGCTTGCAAGAGGCACTCTCTCACGGCACAAAGGGGGTGTTTTCTCCAAATGTTCAAAAAGCTCCCTAAAAAACCTAATTTGCAAGTATTTATACTTGCACCCTTTAGGGTTAAAATGACAAGAAAATCACAACTATGCTACTATAAGGTGGCCGGGGTCCTAAAGGCAAAATTACAACCAAATAAAATGTCCCATAAAGCTTACAAAATAAATGGTTTCAAACATAAATTACAAGTAAAGAAAATAATCTTCGGCAGGCTAGCTTCATGATGGAATCCGTCGGTTCAACTCATCACCGGTTCAGGTCGGTCCATCGATAACCCACAAGCTGAGTCTTAGTGAGTTTATCCATCGCCTTGTGAAACCAAATAAGCATACCTGTTGGAATATACAATTCATGAATAAGATAAAGAGGTTAGATAATAATTTATTCCGAGGTTGATCTGCTCGAAATGGGCCCTCATCGCCAAGATTCGAAATCCATCAATTTTTGTCCTAATGTAGGTCTTGGTTGGATTTTGATTCCCATCACTTATCCAACAAATTTCTAGATTATGTTCGCTCTGGTGCTCATATCATCGACTTGGATACTTCACCAGAGAAACCTTCGTCAACCAAACATGCCACCACTCCCTCTACCTCTTGAGTCACAAAATCTAGAAAATCTTAGTTCTTTATCTTAAATTTTCTTTTCGAATCAAGTTGTAAAAGACTTCTTTTATCTTTTATGCATCGATTAAGGGGGAGATATCCCTTTTGCTGTTAACAAAAAGGGGGAGAAGAATGATTCTATTATATCTAATGCTGCTTATAATGATTCTATATTGCTTATGAGTGCTTATGATCAATGTGTTTATATCTAAGTGTTATAGGAATTTCTAGATTCTGTTATAGGAATATATGCTTAAACATGAAAGTTGTGTATATTTTGATTATCTAATGGTGTTTTGTTATCATCAAAAAGGGGAGAATGTTAATGTTAGGGGGGAATGTTAAGTTCTCTAATTTAGTTTTGATGTTAACAAAAGAGGAATAAGTGTAACGAATGTTTAAGATAGCACGTAATTTTTCTTTAAAGTTGAACAAGGAGACAGAAGCTTGTTCAGAACCTTCAAAAGTGTTATATAAACTATTTTTGTTCTGACAGAAGGTGTTTCAGAAGTTTTGTAGTGTATCCATAGTTATCGTGTTAACCTTTCAGAACCTTCATAACAGGAGGACAGTTGACAGGTTTGTTTTAGAAGCACTTTCAGAACCTTCATAACAGGAGGACAGTTAACAGGTTTGCTTCAGAAGCACTTTCAGAACCTTTCATGTCTGTTACGAATTTTTCCAGATTACGTTCTAAATTTTACATCGGTAGTTTTAATGAATTTCAAGGCCTAGCTCCATGTGTCAAGTATTTTTGGGTAACATACTTGATGTGTTTTACTAAAGTTGGATTTTATATCAAGGGTTTTTTAATTTACATAAAGTTTTACAAGATTTTATTCAAAGATTCCATTTTATGATAAAGTGAGATCATATAAGATTTACAAGTTTTATCCAGATTTAAAGTTGGATATTTTTACTATATTTTGGGAGATCCAGCAGTTACAAAGATAAGGATAAGAGATATGGTTGTTATATCAAGATATGGTTCCACAATGTGAGGGATATCTTCAACAAACTTGATCCAAGAGATATATCCAAAGAAGATCTCGGTCAAACTAATTATCCAAGCTTATCCTTATCAAGAATATCACGGAATGCAGATCTTCTCCAACAGATCCAACTTATTTTTGAATTGAAAATTCAAAAATAAATTCAAGATTATCACGTGGAAAGTAGCCGTTATGTTTTCTCCATATATAAAGTTTTTAATTCAAATGAAAAAAGGAGTGAAGAACGTTGAAAAAAACAAAAAAAAGGAACGTTGTTGAAAGAAAAATACACACGAGAAGAAAAGACTCATACATCTTCGAGCAAAAATCTTTACATATATATGTGATCTAGAGGAAATCTGTTATTCCTCATTGTTGTTGTTGAGATTCCTTTCGTGAATAAGGAATTGTTTGTCGTTTCATCACTATAGTTGAGTGATTAGCTTAGTGAAGAAGCTAGAAAGACTCAACAGTGAGAGTTTGCCTTGAAGAGGCTTATGTTGTATATCTTCAATTTGTTGATATAGTGAAACACAAACCGGTATAAACAACCGGGACCCCAGCGTGGAGCTGGAAGAGAGGACTGACGCTCGAGGCGGAACCTCTATAAATATCTGAGCATTCTACTCTTCTCTACTTTTATTTACTGCACATTATTGTTCTTCATTATTGTTATTCATGTGATTTTATTAGTCAAGAGTTTTGGTTGATTTGCGAAAAAGTGAAATTTTTAAGTAATTAATCAATTCACCCTCCTCTTGATTAATCTAATTGGGACCAACAGTTTCATTAACTCAAGGCAAATTTTTTGCATTTATTTAAATTACTTTAAGAATGATTAAGCTCAATTACTTGATTTGTATCTAACGAGCTCTTGAGGTATTAGCTCCATACACTAACTACTCCCAACCTCCTTCAAGGTGAACAAACACTTAAGCCTCCAGACCTCCTTTTGTGGAAAATGGATTACCCACCTCCCTAACATTTTTTAAGGTGATGGATGACCTAAGACCAAGTAAGCAAACAAGTTAACCCATGTAGGTATGGGGTGCATTGTTCTCAATAGACTAGGTTTGCTAGAAACACTAAAGCAAACAAAAGATAGGATACTTTATCAATCAAGTTCAATCTTGAACATTCAAAGTACTTCTTGCAGGTGCAAGCAATTCTAAGTAATGACTTAATTAGAGCTACTTATTACAAGGTAACAAGATTAGCAATCACACAATTATGAAAAAAGGGAGACAATAAATAAGTGAAGATAATGAAGAATAGTAAGCTAAAGAAACACGTTATATAAATGAAACTTACAAGTCTAGTAGATAACGTAGATCATATTCAAGGATTAACAACTTAGGTTAGCATACCAACCCAAAAAGTTACAAAGAAATTCTAAAGTATTCAAGTACAAAGAAGTGCTATAACAACCCAAAAAGTTACAAAAAAATTCTAAAGTACTCAAATACAAAGAAGTGCTAAGATTGTTGCTTAGAAGGAGCAAGGTTTGAAGAAGCCTCAACTCTTTGCTTAGCCACATCTACCTTGGGGAGATTAGAAGGAACTTCATTAGGAGGGGTCAGATCTTTCGGGGGGTTGGAACTTAGAGGAGGAAGAACCTCATTAGTTAAAGTGTCTATGGAGCCAATGTCCACTTCAATTGTGTCATCCACAACTCTAGTAAGGACTTTAGACTCTTCTAAAGGGTCGTCCTCGTCCTCTAGTCCTTTGAGGTTAAAGTCAAGGTAGTGCTTAAGAATAGTTTCTTTGGCTGCTTCAAAGCCATCATTGTAAATCTCTCCTTACAATTCACCTATTCTTCACTATTCATTATCTCATCATGGACTTTCACCTTGAGAGTGTTGTGTTCACACTTAAACTCAACAATTTAGGCCTAACAACGTCTCAAGTCGTCTTTGAAACTGGTGATCTTCACCTTGTAATCTCTCTCCCTATCAGGGCTAACTAATGACCTCAAGACAATGAGCTCCCCATTAGCCTTAGACAATTATTGAAAGAGGTCGATTGCTTTCTTCGACAGCTTATCCCTCTCCTTTCGAGTCTTCAGTAACTCATCTCGGAGCAAGGTATTGTTGTTCACAATAACTTTCATCTAGCGACCAAGCTCATTAGCTTAGGCTTAGGTCTACTTCACAAGCTCCTCCAAAGTGGCTACCTTTCTCCTATGCAAGGCCTCAACATTCTCAGCATCATAAGCCATTTGCAAGAGACTCACATTTTGGTTTAGAGCTGCTATTTCTTCACCCAAACACCTTCATAATCAAAGTGAAGAGCACATACCTTCCTCCTTTCTTCCTTGAGGGCATGGCACAACATCGACACAAAGGTATAGGTCTAATTGCAAAAATAAATTCATGAGAAAAAGTAGAAGAAGTAAATGTAAAATGAAGAAGTATGGGAAACAAAACCTCGTACAACCTCATTTGCACCAAAGAGCCTATGTTCTCAAAAGTTACCTTGCATCTTAGTGCCCCAATCTCATCTTAGTCCAGTAAGAGTGTGGTGTGGGAAATAACCTACTAGCACAATTTAGGGTTACCCACCGCCTTTTCCCTAGTACAAATATCCCAATTAGGGATGTAGATCGATCCCCATGCCAGAGCACCTAGACTTAAAGATCATCCATGCGTGAATTAGACTAGAGGGATGGTTCTCGGATTGCTTGGCAAGTTAGGTAACTGATACTACTTGACCTAATATAGCCCCCACCCCCTGCTTCTAGCTTAGGTTCGTAGAGGGGGTCTTCTGATGCGAAATCGGTTTGATCAGATTCCTAACTGATACGAACCACGCCCAAAGTGTGGGCGAAACCCAATACCAATACGTTCGGAATTCGTTACCTAAGATGCCCAAAAACCCTCAACTGGAAACCGCGACCCGTTGTCATAAGCGAGACAAGAACCTTGGTGTAATATGAAGACGCCACAATCGGGATGAAAGACTGATTGATAAGTCGGGATGAACGCCACGGAAGAAAAAAAATCCGATAAGTTCTAGATTAGTTCTTTAAAGAACCAAGAGAGGAATTCTCTCAAAAGTTTTCAAACTTTCAATGTTGTATCTTCTATATTCTAACCCTAGGAGCTTTATATTAGGGTTTACAATTCGTAACAATAAAGCCCAAAACGACATAACTTAGATAAAGTTGCGTAAAAATCAACAAAACAAACATGTAGGCCGGCGGGTTGTAGACATAAAGGCCGACGGCCTTGGAGCCGGCCTTGAGCCGGTGTTGAAAATAAACGACGGCATTGGGGATTACACACCGTTTTACTTCTAACCGTGACTTTCTATGGGAAATTTTCCAAGTACACGCCCCTTACTTCTAGTGTGTATCTTTTTTTGGAAATCTTTACAACATACCAGCCGTGCCTTTGAACCATGTATACGACCGTGATGTTCTGTGTAACCTCCAGCTCCTACACGCCATGCCTTGTAAAGACACCCCTCTTCAACCCGTATCCATTGTAAGTTGTACAAGAGAAAGGGGCATCCAGGTTGTTCCAATCCTTCCACTTCATGTTGCTCCAACCCTTTTCCGGGCCCTTCGTGGACTCCTTTATAACCCTGTTAAGTGCTTCCTTGAATCGTTTCGTTTGATTTCTCAAAGGGGAAAGTGGCACTTAAAGAGGATCCACATTCCATTTTTTGGGCTTAGTTTCCCTCAGGATCTCACATTCCCCTCCTCTTGAAAGGATTTGTCCTCAAATCATCGCCTGCATCAAAAGGACCAGATCAATAACATTAAACGTAGCACTTACTTGATACCCCAAAAAAATCTATCTTGTATGCATTATCATTGATGCGCTCAAAAATTTGAAATGGACCATCGCCTTTAGGAAGTGTTTAGATCGAACGCAAGGAAACCGCTTTTTGCGCATTAAACCCCAAAACCCAGTCTCCGGGTTCAAAAACAGCTTTGTCGGATTTGTTGGTTTTTCACATACTGCTTGTTCTTCATCAATTTTTAGCCTTGCCTTCTCATGGATCTTTTTAAAAAATCCTGCTTTTTCTTGCCATCTAGATTAACATACTCGAATAGGCAAAGGTGATAATCCAAAGGATTAGGGGTTTAAAAAACCATACACAATTTCAAAAGGAGTAAATTTAGTAGCAAAATGCACTGACGTTTATAGGCAAATTCAAATGCGGCAAACAATCCCCCTAATTTTAAATGTTTTTTTTTAATGACAGCCCTCAACAAAGTAGATAAAGTTCGTTTTTCTCCCTCTTTTTAACCATCATTTGGGGGTGAAAGTAGTAAAAAACAAAACTTTTTTTTAAACTTACCCCCAAAAAAGGTCTTCCAAAAGTAGCTTAAGAACTTAGCATCTCTATCCGATCGATTGTTCTAGGATACCATTAATCTCAAAAACTTCCCAAAAAAACAAATTAAATTTTTGCAAGCATCATCTTTTTTGTGAAAAGGAATGAAAGGGCCTCTTGGAGAATCTATCCACAACTAAAAAAATAAATCCCGCCCAATTCTAGACCTGGGTAACCCTAACAAAAAATCCATGGAAATATCTCCCCAAAGGGCCATGAGAAGGGGAAGTAGGGTATAAACCCCTTTGAGGTTGGACTCAAATTTTGTTGCTTACACGTGACACATCGCTCACAAATCCTCTTAACATCTCGTTTCATGTGAGGCCAATAGAAGTGTTCCTGCAATACCCCAAGGTTTTAGCTACCCAAATGTCCCATTAAACCTCCCCCATGAGACTCCCCACATTAATTCCCTTAAAAAACAAATTTTGGGAAAGCATGCTACTCTCCCTAAACAAGAATCCTTTATGTTTATAAAACTTTTCCATGACCCTCTTCTCACAAAGCCATACTCCTCACAAAAATCTCGATCAGTAGAACAATTCCTTAAGTGCCAAAACCAAGTAGTCTAGAACTAAGAGTAGAGATAAGAGCATACCTTCTAGAAATGCATCACAACAATTCTCTTTACCTTCTTGTAGTGGATTTTCATAGGAAATGTTTCGATAACTCCAAGCGGGGAATTTGGGAAAATGCCCGAAAAATTTTTCCCGTGATTTGTTGAGGGGGCCCCGGCCCAAGCCCCAACACCCCTTTTTTTCCAAAAACCCCACCCCTTCCCTTAGGAAACCAAAATCACAACCCACTGCACAGGGAAACCTCTTTGTTTTCCCCTTTTCAGGGAAACCCCTTTCCCTCCTTTTAATTCATCGCCCCTGCCTTTTGGAAATTTTTTTCCCTTGCCCCCCCTCCCCCCCGGAAATTTGCCCCCCCTTTTATAACCCGGGGCTTGTTTGGAACCCGATGCCCCCGGGTACAAGGCCCCAATTTTTTGGGTGTTTTCAAAAAACCAAAACGAAAAGGTTTTTGGTAACCCCTTTTTGGAACCCCTCCTTAAAGGGGAAAAAGAAAAATTTTTTCAAATTCCTGAAACAATAGACACAACCACACTGGGCCCCAAAATTTTTTTTAAAATTATTTTCTTTTTAGAAATTCATATATTTTTTTCCTTAAAAAACCAAAAAACAACAAAAGGTTTTTGTTTTTCACCCAATTTAATCCCCTCCCCCCCTAAACTACACCCCCCCGCCCCTTGCCCCCACAACTCCCCTTTTTTTACAATGTTGCCCTCCCCCCCTTTTTCACCCCAACCATAAAAGGGGTTTAACCCCCCTTTAAAAACCTTGGCCCTTTTCCAACCCCTTTTTTCCCCAGCCCCCCCTTTCCCCTCTTTTTCCCTTTTTTTTAAAAGGATGGGAACCTTTTTTGTTTTTCCCATTTTTTTTTTCTCTTTGCCCCTTTTTTTGCTCCCCCCACCTCCCTCTTTTTTTTTTTAAAAACCCCCACCTTATGTTTTGAAAAAAGCCCTTTTTGAAAGCTGCAATTTGATCCCCCCAAAACACCAAACCTTAATTTTTAAAAGGGGTTTTAAGTTTAAAGTTTTTCCCCCCCTGGGGGGGAAAAAAAGGCCATATATTTTGTTAGAAAACCCCACCCAAGAAAAACCCCCTTCCCCCTATCAAATTGCCTTTCCCCCCCCCCAAAAAACACATAAAACCACGCCTGCTTTGGGGGCACTCCCCATCCCCCAAAAACACCTCACCCCCTCATACCAAACCAATGCAAAAAAGAAATTTAAAGGGGCTTCCCTTTACCCCCAACCTTATTTCTCGCCACACTTTAAAACCACTGAAACTTATAGGGGATTTGGGGGTTGCCCCTAAAAAGTTTTGAGCCCCCCCCCAACCCCTCTCGACAAAAAAATTTACTAAACCAAAAAATTTTTTTGGAAAATTTCCCCCCCATCAATAAAATCAAATTTAAAAAAAATATGATCCCCCCTAGATAACATCAAGAAAGGAAAAAAATTTTTCCCCCCCTTTGCACCTCCTCTTCTTCCCTTTCATTTTGCCCCTTTCCCCAAAGTTTCCGCTTTAAACTCCCTGCCAAAAAACCCTCCCTATTGAAAAAGCTCCTCACCCACCCACTAGCCCCCCTTTTAAGGGAGGCAAAAACCCATTTTCCCCTCACTACCCCCCCTTAAAACCCTCATCCCTCCCCATCATCACGAAAAAATTCATAACCCCGCCAAATTTGGGGACTTTTAAATAGCAAAAAATTGGGCCTCTCCCTTTAAAGCATTTAAAAACATCAAAATTTTCCACGTTTTTTCTAGAAGTAGAAAAAATCGGGGGGTTACCTTGGTTACTGGGAAGTAAAACCCCCCGCTTGCCCCTAAAAACCCCCCCTTTTTGGTTTTTAAGTGGGAAAAAGGCCCCTTTTTTCTTCCTTCTTCCTTTGGGTTTTTTTTTTTCCTTCCAGGTGGATAAAAACCAGAAAACCCTTTTTTAAAACCCCGGGGCCAATTTTTTACTCCCCTTTCCCCACCTGTGTTGGGGTTTCCAAAACCCTTTTTAAAAAGGCCATATAAAACCAACCCCCCTAATTCAAACAAAAATGTTGAAATTTTTCAACAACATTTTTGGAATTTTTTCCAAATTCAATTCCAGAAAAGAAATTTTAAGCCA
>JBBMOL010003820.1:0-13686 GCA_037954665.1 Laguncularia racemosa | reverse complement strand
CTCAAGGGGGAAACCGCGACCCTTGCCCTATAACGAGAAAAGAACCTTGGTATAATATAAGACGCCACAATCGGCGTTGGAGAAGTAACACGACCGACGTTGGAGATGTACACGACTGTGTACTTTTAGTCGTGTATCTTTCTGTGGAAATCTTGACAATGTACACGATCGTGTACTTCTAATCGTGTATCTTTCTGTGGAAATCTTGACAACATACACGGCCGTGCCTTTGAACCGTGTATAGGACCGTGTATGATTCTGTTAACCTCCAGACTCCTACACGGTCGTGCCTTGTAAAGACACGCCCTTCAACCCGTATCCATTATGACTTGTATAAGAGCAAGGGCATTCCCATGGTTGTTCCAATCCATTCCAGCTTCATGATTACTCCAATCCTTTATGGCTTCATGGACATCCTTTATTAACCCTTAACGTGCTTCCTTGAATCGTTTCACTCGATTTCTTGTGATTGGTCCAGGTGGCACTTCAAGAGGATCCACATTCCATCTTCTGGCTTGGCTCCCATCGTGGCTCTTATCAGAAGTAGATCGTGAAGAAATGTTGATCCTTGTGATTAATTAGGGAAGTGTGATTTGTGTTGTGTGTTTTCAGAAGTGAGGAGAGTAAGTTGTAATTTTTATATTTGAATTTCAGAATTGAAGTGTGAGTTAAGGAGGTAATTTGAATTTTGAAACACACATAAGTGATTGATTAATTGTGTGTTCATTTGAATTTGAAATAGCTGCTTACCATTTATGGAACTTGAAATTTTAGAGTCATTTGAATTTGAAATTTGATGCCTTTTGTTGTTGTAGTTGCTATTTAATACTTGTGTGCAAGTGGGGAAAGTGCATCGTGACTTGAAGAGGTGTGTGTGTGGTGTTGTGTTTTTGTAAATTAGTGAAGGGTGTATGTATTTGGCAGTAGTTATTATGTGTGTTGTATAGATAATTGTTGTTCGTGGCATGAATGGTGTGGAACTGTGAGCAAAGGAGTTTTTGTGGTAGTGAGTTGTGTATTTGTGTATGTGTTGAGGTGCTACATTTTGGGAAGTTAATTAGTGTGAAACCTTGACAAGAAAGGAAGGTTTGAGTAGTAGAATTTGAATTCAAAAACAAGTCATTGAAGTGTGAAAGTAATTGAACTAATTACTTAAACACTTATAGTTGAATTTAATTCTATCTACTTAAAGTAGTTGTGTGTACTTCATTTTATTTAACTTTACTTGAAGTACTAAGAATTATTTCCTTATGCTTTAAAGTTCTTGCAACATGGGCTTATTACATTATTGTGGTTGATAAACGTATAGGTGGTATTGTTGAAGGAGTATGTTGTAATTTGTGGAATACTTCATCAAATCATAAATATGTCCAACAAAGTGTGAATGCTGGAATTGGCATGAGGCCAATAGCTAAGTTGGTGGAGTCGAGGTCATAACATTGCAAGTAGGAGGATGTTGGAAGAACAACTCCAAGATCTTACTACCATTATTGCTACTCTGGCAACTAGGATTGAATAGGATAACATTACCACAACCATTAGTGGTAAACCCTTAGGCACTACCTCAGGCAGCTCCATAGAACCTCCAAAGAGAAAGAGTAGTGGGAGGAGGAAATTTAGATAGAAGGATGGAGGGAGATCATTACCCCTATAGGGAAGATAAGGACGACAACTTTGGGGCTAATCCTTATCCAAATAAGGATTTCAGGCCACCTGGGGGATTAGAATATGTGAAGCTATAGATGCCTTCTTTTGATGCAGGGTGCAATTGATGATTACTAGACTAGGAGGATAAGGTTGAGGGTCTCTTTGAATGCTATGAGATCGATGACAATACCCGAGTCCAACTGGCTGCTGTTGAGTTCATAAGGTAAGCTACCTTATTGTGGAAAAATCTATTATCAGTAGGCGCAGGATGGAGAGGCTGATATACAGACATGGAGGATATAAAGAGGCTTCTGAGGAAAATATTTATATTCCTAAGCACTATAGGTAGAACTGTTCATGCATCTTTAGAACGTTGAATCTAGGGAGGAAAAAGTTGATGATTGTATGCAGGAGTTTTGAAACCCTAATGATTAGATGTAAGTCAATTGAGCCTCCAAAACAAACCCTAGCATGCTTCGTCTTAGGACTGAAATATGAGATAGCATGTGTTGTTAAGCTACAAAGATACAGTACACTTGATGAGGCTATTCAACTAGCCTTGAAAGTGGAGAGACAAAGGTGATCCAACTTATTCAAGGTTCTACATAGTAGGCCCAATGCTACTACTAGGCCCGTGGGAGCTAATGGTCGATCAGGAGGACCAAAGTTAGTAGGTGAGATAGTGAGGGCAGTAGACCAGAGCTACCCCCAGCATAGATAAGGAGAACATGACCACTGGAAAGGGTAAAGAGGTAATAGCACCAACGTTAGGCAATTGTTCCAAAAACTACTAGTGGGAAAATAAGCCAAATTAAATTCTTTAAATGCATGGATTTAGGTATATGGCAGCACAGTGTTCTAATAAGAGGGTTATGACTGTTATGGAGGGTGCTGGAGAGGAGGTCGAGGATGAGAAGAAACAAGCTAAGCTTATGACTGTTATGAGGGTGCTGGAGAGGAGGTTGAGGATGAGAAGAAACAAGCTAAGCCTACAGATCTGTTTATAGCACTGTAGGAGTACTATGATGATTAGACTATAGAAGCACATGAGGAGGGTACAGGTGAATGATATTTACCCATTAATGTATTGCGCATGGTTCTAACTTTATGTCCTGATGCTAGGGACAAACAGAAGGAGAACATATTCCACACTTCTTATAAGATCAGAGGTAACCTTTGTGTACTCATCATAGATAGTGGTAGTTGCACGAATGTTATATCTACTACGCTGGTAGACAAATTAAAATATCTACTAGTCCATATCCTAGCCCTTATAACTTACATTGGTTGGAAAATTAGGGAAGTAGCATTTCAAAAGGGCCAAATTTTTTAATTAAATTGGTTTAAAAGAAAAATTTAAACAGTTTTTGGTTATAACTTGGAAAATTATTACCTAATTGGGGTTGGCTTTGTTTTTTGGACCAAAAAAGGTTCCTGTTTTCAAGGAAACACCCTAACATTTTGTTTAAAAAAGGGTTTTTCCCCAATTATTCCCTTTTCCTTGTCTCCATTTTGGAAGGTGCGGGGGGGCCCAAGAAATTTTAAAAAGCTTCGGGACTTTTTCCCCCAAAAGTTTTAAAAAAATCCCAATAATAAAAAAAATTTAAAAAAAAATTTTGTCCCCTTTACCAAAAAAAATTAAAATCTAAATTTTTGGAGGCCCCAAAAACTTGATACACTCGAAAAAATATATATAAGGGGAGCGAAATTTTGCAGCAAGTGCACGGGTGAAATAAAGTAAAAAAGGGTGAAAAATTTAAGGTTGTCGATCCCTCGGGGAAAAAAAATTTAAAAGTACAAAGATCTATGGAAATTTTTAATCAATATCTAGGTGTTTAAAAAAAGGGTTTTTTTGAAATGCCTAATCTAAAAATTTAATTAAAGCAAAAAAAAAAAATTTTTGGGACAAATCTATCAATTATGAACAAAAAAAAATTAGAATTCCCCTTAGATTTTTTTAATAAAATTGCTCCAAGTTATGTAAACTAGGGGTTTAAAAAAGGTTATTAAAGTAAATTTGGGGAAAATTTCCTTTTTAGGGATGTTCCCTTAAATCAATTAGTCACCCTTTCCGCGTCCCCAAATTTAAACCCAAAGGGGAAATAAAAATTATGTTAAACACCCCCCCGATGCTACAAACAACTAATCCCCCAAAAATAAAATTAAAACCCTAACCCTTAGGATTAATTGACAAGAAACTTTTGCTTTGGGCCCTCCATAAACTCAAATTTAAAACCCAATTATCGCAAATCCCGTATTGTAATCAATCAAATTTTAAGAATTCCTAACAAATCCTAATCAATTCCGTATCAAAAGGATTTTTTAACAATTATAATAAAAAGACTGATTAAAATTTGAAATAAAAGGGAATTGAAAATAAATGAAAAATTTCCAAAAATTTTCCTAATTACAAAAACATGGCTAAAATTTAACCCTTTTAACATTCTAGAGTTTCACCCAATTTCCCCAAGGATGATTTAGAACATTATAGAAAGGTTTTCCCAAAAAAACAATTGAAATAAAGAGGTGCAAGGGGGAATTTTCTTATTAAACAACAATAAAGGGCATAAAAGAAAATAAAGAAAAAGAAACTTTGTTTATAATCTTAAAGGGGCTTCAATTTTTCAAAAAGGGACTCCTTGAATTCTTCAATTGAAAGCAAACTTAAACAAAATGACTTTTTCCTTCAAACTAAATTTTTGGAAAAAAACTAAATTTACCAAAAGGAAATTCTAATGTTTCAAAAGAAAGCCCAAATGATGTTTAAAAAAAAGGGAAGAAGAAAAAAAAGGAAAATTCTAAACAAAAGAAAGGAGTAACAAAAGAAAGGATGTTAACAAAAAAAAAGATGCTTAACAAAAAAAAGGATGCCCCCAAGGTTTACAAAAGGGGGTTTTTTTTAAATAGATCCAAAGAGGGGGGGGAAAAGGGTTGTTCTGATGGGAAATTTGAGTCAGAAAATTTAAATTTTAGGATACGTTTTTGGGAGAGTTTTCTCGCAATGGATTTCCGGGGTAATAAAGGGCCCGGCCCAAAGGGCCCGGGCCCAAAGGCCGGCGGCTTTTTTTTTTTTGGGGGGGTTTTTTAAAAAGGGCCCGGGCTCGGGCCCGGGGGCCTTAATGGTGGGGCCGGCCCAAGGACGGCGGCCTTCAGTGCAATCCTTCGCTCACTTCTTTTTTTGTGAAAAACTCCCAAATTTAAATTTGTTTTTTTTATTTTTGGGTCCTAAAAACCCTTTTTATTTTCACTTTAAAACCATTAATTTCCCCCATTTTTTTATATTTTTTTTATAATTTAAAAATTTAAATTTTTTAATATAAGCCCAAAAAGAAAATATAAGTATAATGGATTTTTATCAACTCCCCACCTTGAACTTTTGCTTGCCCCAAAAGGGCAAAATAATTGTTTTAAAAAACAAGAAAAATTTCCATCATTAAAACTTCGGGTTTGACCATTGTTCTGACCATACTGAAATTTGTAACTAGTATATTTTTGGTTGAAATTTAGTAGTTAATCTAAATAAAAACGATTTTTAATCCCATTTTTTTAAAACAATAAAAAAACAAAACTTAGTCCATAAGGAAAAACTTTCATTTAAACTTCTTTGGGTTTTATTAGCAAAGTATCTTTCCCCCTCAATTTTACTTCCTAAAAAAGGGAAAACCAAGGAGTAAAAACTTTAATGGTATCCTTTTTTTCCCTAGAATTTCTCCCCTTTTTTTTTTTTTTTTTTTTATTTTCCCTTGATTGGCGCGGAGTGAGACTTCATTTCTTCTGAGGGACCAAAGTTTCCCCCCAATGTAACCTGCTTTCATTAAGGTACAAAATTTTTTTCCCTTTCCCCCCCCCTTCTCGTTATTGTGAGTTTCTTTGGTGGCCATCCTGGGCTCACGCCTAATTTGACCCAGGTTTTAAAGAGCCCTTTCAACCTTCCTACACTAAAAATTTAAGATTGGATACTCTTAACTCATTTTCCTGAGTTTTTGGAGAAAAGGGCTCTTTTTTTTTTTTTTTTTTTTTTTTTAAGGGATCACTAAGTAAAAAAATTTCTTTTACCTCTTTCCTAGGTTTTAAAGGGTTTATTCTAAAAGAAATTTAAATAGAGTTTTTTTTAACCCCAAACCCAAATTTTTTCCCTTGAAAAAAAACTTGCTTTTTTTTTTAAAATTTAAAAGGCCCTCATTTAAAGTTCAAAGGTTTTAAAACATGGGGTTTAAACCCCTTTCCCTTTGGTTTTTTCCCTTTTAAAATTTTAATATGAAAAATAGTCACAAAAATTGGGGGGTAGGGCACCAATCAAATTTTCAATTTCGGATTTCATTGAAAACACTTAAGGACTTAAATAAAGCAGGGATTTTAAGCTCATGATTTGGTGAAATTTCATTATACTTCTACATTTAAAATCCCTTCCCCAAAATTTAAAATTTTGGCCCAATTTTTCCCACTTTTTTTTTTAAAAAAATTTTCCAAAAAATTTAAAGGGAAAAACGAATGTCAATGAAAGAAATTGAAAAAAGGGGGTTACTTCCCTGGTAAAAAAATTGTTAAACCGGAAAAAAATTTCCCTCCAAAAAGGGTTGCCCATCCTTGGGTGTCTTAAATTGCACTGGCAGCTCTTATCCACCCTTAAATTTAAGTTTTTTTTTTTTTTTTTTTTAACGAAATATTTTTTGTTTTTTTTTGGGGGTTTGGGGCTGCCCCCCTTAAAGGTTGTTTTTGTCTTCGCCTGTTTTTCAGGGTTGGGGAATCAAGGAGTTTTAAAACAACCCCTTTAAAACCCCTCTTTTTCCCAGTTTAGGTTTCCAAGTTTCCCTTTCCCATGGTTGGGTTCCCCTTTTCTTTTCAGCACCCACCAATGTTTTGTGGTTTAATATCAACAAATTACCTGTTTGGATGTCTCCCCCTTGCCACCCCAGGATTTCCCAAATGTTCACCAACGGGCCTTAAATCTGCTGCTGCATTCTTTTGTCATGGGGCGCTTATTAGTTTTAGGCCATGGATTTTTTTAAAATTCAACACTTAAAACCCAAACAATTGTTTAGAAAAGACATTGGTTTAAAGTGCCCTTCATAGGCATTTTTTTCGGCACTGGTGATTTCCCTTCTAGTCGTCTGTCTTCTAAAAAAGAAAACAACTTTTTCTTTGGGGGTACTTTTTACGACCTTTTTTTTCTTGCTCATCTTCACCCCCCCAAATTCCATCTATCTCATTGGGGGCCCGGGTTAAAGATTGGTTTCCCCTACATTTCCCCCACATCATTGTTAGAAAATTTAAAACCCTGGCAGATATGTCGGGAATACATTGCTTTCTCTTTAAAAAAAATACAGGTTTAAATACATATAAAAATGTTACCTGGTATCTAGTGTTTAAGGGTGGCTTACCTTGTCCTACTTCAATTAGGGGGGGGGGGGGGGGTTTTTTCCCTGTGGCTAGGAAGGGTCTTCCTAAGTTTTCAGGGTACCTCTCTATTTTCTTCCATTTCCAAGACTATAAAGTCAACTGGAAAGTAATTTGTCCACTTTTACTAGGACATTCCCCAAAATATCCCCTTTGGGGGTACTTGAACTTCTATCCGCAATTTTGTAAGGTGACGTGCGTCCCTTACATTCCCCCAAGTCCTATTTTTTTGGGAAATGGAAGGGCTTTAAAAATTTTTTACTTGCAAAAGAATTTATAAGTACTTTATAAAAATTAAAAATTCCCAAATTTAGTGCAAGGAAAACAAAAAATTTCCCTGATCTCTTTGTTTCTTGGCAAATTGGAAAAAAATTTTTTTGTAAAAATCATAAAATTTTTTTCCCCCTTTATAAGCATCAGGGTTTTTAAATTCCCCTTCAATCTTCCTCTTTTTGTGAGTAAACCCTTCATAAAAACCTGCATATATGGCATCTGTTAAAAGTCCCTCTGCAAAAGGAATTTTAAATTTGCAATTTTTTAAAAACTTCTAAAAATTTAGAAAATTTTGAACCCAATTGTTTTTTTGCTTCAGTTCCTGGGAAAGGAATAGGGAACATATGTTTTCCTTTTGGTAAAATTTTGCTTTGGCTCCTTTTCCTTTTTTCCCCCTTTTAAATCTTTCCCCGGGTTTAAACCCTCCTTTTCCCTCAAGTTTCTTATAAACCCAAATTCCCTTCCCACTTCAACATAAATGGGCATTTACCCCCTTGGGAAATTTTGCCCCAGTTTTGGGGTTTAGGTAAAAAACCCCGTGGTTTTTTAACCAAAAACTGTTGAGACATTTGGGACAAGGGCTGTTTTTCAAGTTTCCTAAGGGTTTTGGCTTGTTGTTTTTGGGCAACATTGGGGTCAGTCTTTTGCATAAACTTATCAGGAGTTCTTCATTTTAGACTGACTTTGCTGAAAAGGGGGTTATTATGTTTTGGATATTGTTGGGGAGTTTTAAATGTTTAAAGGAAATTTTGCTTTTGAAATCCAGGGGGTTTAAGTGAATTGTTATCTTTTTCCCCCCATGAGAAATTTGGTTTGGTTACGCCACCCTGGATTGTAGGTTTTGAAAAGGTCCTTGATTACCTTTTTGGGAAAAATTGTTGACAAAATTTACTTCCCTCTCCATGGGAAGGGAGGAAAAGTTTCCAGATGGGCACTCAAAAATTTTGAGTGTGGTCCTGAGCAAAAACTAAACAAAAAGAAATTTGTTTTTTCTTTGAAAGAAGGGTGGGAGGTGAGTTTACTTACCTGGGGGGGTAAGAGCAGAAATTGACCCTGTTAAGGGTCCAATCATTGACAGATCCCAAACTCTGACTTACCTTTTTCATGTTCCAAAATTTATGGGCACTAGGGGCCCATTTCATCAAATCAAAGCACTAGCCTAATCTTATGTCTTACAAAATTAATGCACCACCAGAAGCAGAAATCTACTAGAGATCTAAATTGTGTCATCTAAACGGGAGATAGAATATCTCAATAAGGAGATTATTTGGAAATTCCATGTTGGGGCATTTCGAATTGCCTCCTTGAATCTTTCCCATGTTTTCAAAAAGTGATTCACCACAAAAATTACTGAAGTTTGTGATTCTTTTTAAAACCTAGCAGTTCTAAATGGTGGAAAAAATTCCTTAAAAATTTAGATGAGAGATTCCCCAAGGGGTTTACAAAAGTCTTGGGGAAATGAATTGTCCCAAAAGCCCTAGCTTTTTCAATTAAAATGGAAAAAGTTGTACCCTTTAATTACATCATAGATACATATTCATTTTCACTGTATTACAATTTTGAAAAAAATACTGCAATTTGCTCATTGGACTTTCTTTTTTGGATACCCTCCAAATTGTTTGTTTAAACCCAAATTGAACAAAGTGCGGGTTTTTAACTCGAAATTATTACCCTTTAATTTTTGGGTCTTTTTAATTGCGGGAACCTGAAACAACAGGTACCGGGTATTTGGGAAGTGCTTACCAACACCCTGAATCTGATTGTTGTTCCATCTGGGGCCCTGTTCTCTTCTTCCTTTCTTCTCGCTCTCTTTTTAAGTTGTGGGAAGGTGCGTTTTTACTCAAAATTAATTGGGAGAAGTTCAGGGACTTTTTACTTTGGATAAAAAACCCTTTTAAAAAGAATGGAAAAAGATCACCAAAATTTAAATAACAAAATAATTGTGCCTAAATTACCCAAAAGAATTACAAAAAACTAAAATCTATTAGTTTTTTTCCCCGGGGAACGGGGGGCCAAAAAAATTTATACACTCAGAAAATATTTTTAAATGGGAGGGGTAAAAGGCCCCGCAAGTGCACTGGTCGTAACAATTTAATTTAAAATGGTGAAAAGTAAGGGTTTTTCGACCCTCCCAGGAAAAACAAAAGAGTACTAGATCTAAAAGGCAAATTTTTATCAATATCTAGGTGATTAAAAAGGGGTTTTTTAATGCTAATTAAAAAATTTAAATTAAAGCAAAAAAGAAAAAATTTTTTTTAAGAAACTTTCAAATTTTGAACAAGGGAAATTAAAAATTCCCCCCAGATTTGTTAATCCCAAAATTTCTTCCAAGTTATGTCAAAATAGTGGTTTTTAAAGGTTTTTCCCCGTGAATTTAAAAAATCCCTTTTTTGGGGTGTTGAAACCTTAAAACAATTTTGTCAGCTTCCGGTCTCCAATTAAAACCCAAAGGGGTCAAAATTATGTTCATACACCTCCCCAAAGCTACAAAAAACTAATGCATAAATCAATTAAACCCCCCAATCCCTTAGTGATTAATTGGGCAAAAAACATTGGGAAATTTCGCCCTCCATAAAAAAACCCAATTAAACCAATTATCGGGAACTCCGTATTGATAATCAATTAATTAAGAAATTTCCTAAAAATCCTTTAAACAATTCCCGTATCAAAAGGATTTTTAACAATTTTTAAAACCAAAAAACTGGGTTATAATTGAAATCAAAGGGAAATTTAAAACTTTAATAAAACCTAATAATTTTCCCAAATTTCATTTAAAATGGCTACAATTATCCTTTTAAAAATTCTAGAGTTTCATCCAATTTCCCACAAGGATGATTTTAGAACTTATAGTAGGTTGCATAAAAAAAATTGAAAATAAAAGGGGCAAAGGAAATTTATATTAAAAAAACTTAAAAAATGGCATAAAAGAAAAAAAGTAAATGAAACAATGGTTATAATCTTCAAGAGCTTCAATCTTCAAAAATGACTCCTTGAATTCTTCAATTGAAACAAACTTCAACAAAAATGACATTCTTCCTTCAAACTAACTTTGGAAAAATCTAAAGTACCTAAGGAATTCTAATGATTCAAAAGAAAGACAAATGATGCTAAAACAAAGAAGAAGAACAAAAGGATTCTAAACAAAAGAAAGGATGCTTAACAAAAGAAAGGATGCTTAACAAAAGAAAAGATGCTTAACAAAAGAAAGGATGCCTCCAAGTTTACACAAGGGTCTATTTATAGATCCAAAGAGGAGGGGGATAAGGTTGATCTGATGAGGATTTGAGTCAGCAAATTAATTAGGATACGATTTTGGAGAGATTCTCGCAATGGATATCCGGGGAGTAATGAAGGCCGGCTCAAGGCCGGCTCAAGGCCGGCGGCTTTTCTTCTTTTTGAGGCCGTTTAAAGGCCGGCTCAAGGCCGGCGGCCTTGAATGTAGGCCGGCCCAAGGACGGCGGCCTTCAGTGCAATCCTCCTCACTTCTTCAATTTTGTGAAAAACTCCTCCAATTAACTTGTAATTTACTTTGGGTCCTCAAAACCTGTATTTTCACAATAAATACCATTAAGTATCATTTCTTTATATTTTCTTATAATATTAAAATAAATTTAATATAAGTCCAAAAGAAAATATAAGTATAATGTGATCTTATCAATCTTTCAAAGGCCCAAGGAGATGATGGGAATCTTTTCGACGACCTAGATAGATATAGAACTTGATTTGGATGACAATCCAAATAACTTATATTTATACTTGTTTTTCTTTACCTAATTAAATATTTGAATGATAATCTTATAGGTACAATGATATTTTTTCATGGGATGCCAATGAATCTCATTGTTGATCAATTAGGGACATCATCAGATTTTCATCCAATGGCTCGCTATGATCGACATCGCCTCAATGCATTGGCTCTTTGAGGATGTCTTATTATTTTGTACTTGTAATTATTTTCTTTGGACTATTTATGTTGTAAGTTTTTGGACACTTTTATTTGATTGTAATTGATGCTTTTAGGACCGGCCACCCTAAAGTGGCATAGTTGTAATTATGTAGGCATTTTAACCTTAAAGGGAGCAAGTATAAATACTTGTTTAAGTAGGGTTTTGAGGATGGAGTTGAAATTTGTAGCATATACTTTTCGTGTGAGGGATTAGGGTTCTTCCTATTTCATTGGCTCCTATTAATTTCAACCCAAAAATTGGAATTGTGGCGGGTTGCCAACATAGAGAATTGTGAGTAATATTAATTCCTATGTTGTGTTTTTCCTTTTCATCACTAGTGAGTCATATCTAGGGTTGAATTAGGGTGGTTCTTTGATATGAAATTAGCATCAATTGTATCCTCTTTTGTCATTAATATCTTTTATTGGTTTTTGTCACTTGTTATTGCAATCATTTCACTATACATTGTTTTAAGTGGAAGGCCTTGTTTAGGAGGGGTCATGATTTTATTATGGATGTTTTGATTGGAATCTCTTGGAACTTGAGTTGTTTATGTGATTAAATTGAGAATTGCATCTTTGTGATTTAATCTCATTGATTTTTTATCATTCGGATCACATTCCAAAAGCCAGGGTTTACGTTTTTTTAAATCTCACTTTGAACTGATTTTGATCTTGTCCCTTTAGGGTTGTAAATTGGTTCATTTGCTTATGCTTAAACCCCCCCTTTTTTAAAGGCACATCAATTTAGGTACAATTTGGGTTACTTTTTCTTTAAACGTGAATTAGGTTGCATTTTTCTGTTTGATTATTTCAATTTGAAATTGAATCCAAGTCAATTGCGTGTCTTCCATTGAAGTCACATACTTGTTTATTTCTTACATCCATTTAGTATTGCGTATTTGTAATCAAGTTCATCACGCCATTTTGAGTACTAATTTTGTAAATGAATTCTTCATTTGTATTGTGTGCTTGTATTTGGGAAATCAAAGCACATCACCTTCCTTCTCCGAAGTCGCATCCTTCTTTCCTAAAGCTAGCAGCTTACTTTCTTAAGCCATTTTAGTTTGTGAATGTACGAGTTGTTTTTCCTTTTTCCTATAAATAGGTTTGTAATGTAAAAGAAGGGACTTTGGACATTTTTGAAAATTTAAATATGCAGTGAAGTTTGTTCTTCATATACTCTTATCAATCCTCAGATATGGCGATGATGGTACCAGATTTTTGTGCGTCATATCAATTTAATCCATACTAGATACTCTCTTGCTGGTACGTCATATTTTGTAAGGGTTTAGGTTATCTTTGTTATTGTTTCTTATTGATTGATTGGAATCAATTGTGATGGGAATCTATGCTACGGTTCCAGTAGTAGGGGAACTTGATTTGGGTGTATAATTTAAGACATCCACGTATGTCCACTTTTTTTATCTAATAATGTTTGGTTTTGCACTATAGCAAGTACATTGATTAGTTTTACAGGATGGCCAAATAGCATGCACTAATGATCAACTTCCGGGGCATTTTTTGGGGTCACATCTAATGGCCCACAAATTGTCAATTGACTTAAAGACCAGCCCCTTTAAGACCATCTTTTCCACTTGTAATTATCATTATTGAACTAGTCATTTTTGGAACTTGTAATTTGTTTTTAGAGACCGCCACTTAGTGCATATGTGTAATTTTTTGAACTTTTTACCCTAATTGGAGCAAATATAAATACTTGCTAAAATAGTTTTTAGGAGCTTTTGACATTTTTGAAAAAAAATACACTTGTTGTGTGAGGGGGTTTTCCCTTTCCCTTGCAATTGAAACTCTTATTAATTTCATTTGTGAAATTTTTGTCGAGAACCAATTAGAGTGATTGTGAGTAATATGGATTCTAATTTGAAGTGTTTTTGGGACATACCATTTTAAATTAAAGGGGAATTTTGGGTTGTTTACGCATTTATTTTGGGGTGTTCAGTGTTTTAAAGATTTTGAGAACATCAAATTGTCATTGATTGTCCCCTTTGGATTTGGAATTACGTGATTCTTTTTATAGAAATAGGCACATCATTACATTTCTCACTTGGAAAACCATTCTTTTTTGAAATTCCCCCATAACAATCATTGAAAAACCCCTTAGTTGTGCTTTAAAATTTTAAAGCAAAAAAAAAATTTTGTCTTTGATTGTCACCTTGGTTTTGGGAATTACGTGTTTCCCTATTATAGAAATAGGCACATCAGTACATTTCCCCATTTGGAACAACCATTTTTCTTAAAATTTCCCCTCCATAACAATCTTTGAAAACCCCTTAGTTTTGGGTTTTTAAACCTTTCTTCCTATATCTCAAGATAGTTTTATGGGGCTTGAATTGAAATCAAAAGATTATTAGGGGTAGCTCTTGGTCATACACCACACAAAAAAAATACTAGCAATTGTT
>JBBMOL010003819.1:2500-13694 GCA_037954665.1 Laguncularia racemosa | reverse complement strand
AAAAAAAAAAAAAAAAAAAAGATAATAAAAAAAATTATGGTGAGAGAGAAAATAATAAATAAAATGAAAAAATAACAAAGAAGAAGATAAATAAAATAAAAATAAAAAAAAAATAAACAAAAATGGTTGAAGAGAAAATAAAAAAAATGAAAAAATAATAAATAAAATAAAAATAAAAAATATAAAAAAATAAAAGAAAAGAAATAAATAAAATAAAATAAAGTACTAATTAAAATAAAAAAATTGGATGAGAGAAAAATAAATAAATAAAGTGAATGAAATAAAAAAAAAATAATAAAAAAAGTCAGAAAGATAAATAAATAAGATGAAAATAATAAATTGATAAAAAATTAAAGCAAAAGTCAAATAAATAAAATAAAATAAAGTAAGTATTAAAATAAAAAAAATTGGATGAGAGAAAAATAGATAATAAATGAATAAAATAAAAAAATAAAAATTCGATGATGAAGAAAATCAATAAATAAAAATAAAATAAAAAAAAAACAAGATAACTAAATAATATAGAACCAGACAAATAAAAAAAAAGTGCGTGAGAGAGAGAATAAATAAATAAAATGAAAAAAGAAAACAAAAACAGTAATTCAACTAAATAAATTAAAAAAAAAGAGTAAATAAAACAAAAAATCTAGTTTGGGCAAGAGAGAAAATAAATATATAAAATGAAAAAAATATAAAAATTGAATAAAAAAAAGGAAAAAAAAGATAAAAAAAATTACGGTGTGAGAGAAAATAATAAATAAAATAAAATAAAAAAAAAAGACCGATAAATAAAATAACAAAGAAATGAAATAACAAAATAATGAAATAAAGGCAGAAAGAAAAATAAATAAAATGAAAATAATAAATTGAGAAAACATAAAAGCAAAAGACAAATAAATAAAATAAAATAAAGTAAGAATTAAAAATAAAAAAAAATTGGTTGAGAGAAAAAATAAATAAATAAATGAATAAATAAAAAAATAAAAATGGATGCCGAAAATATAAATAAATAAATAAATAAAATAAAAAAAACAAGATAACTAAATTAAATAGAAGCAGAGAAATAAAAAAAAAAAACAGTGCGTGAGAGAGAGAAATAAACAATAAAATAAAAAAAAAAAAAAAAACAATAATTCAAATAAATAAAGTAAAAAAGGAAGAAATAAAATAAAAAATTTGTTTTGGGTAAGAGAGAAAATAAATATATAAAATGGAAAAAAATATAAAAATTGAATAAAAAGAAAAGGCCAAATAAATAAAATAAAAACTAAAAATTAAAGATAAAATAATAAAACAAAATTATGGTGAGATTGAATATAATAAATAAAATGAAAAAAAAATAGAAAGAAGAAGACATATAAATAAAATAAAAAAATAAATGATAAAATAATAAAACAAAACAATGGTGAGAGAGAAAATAAAAAATAAAATAATAAAATAAAGTCAGAAAGATAAATAAATAAATGAAAATAATAAATTGAAAAAAATAAAAGCAAAGTCAAATAAATAAAATAAAATAAAGTAATTATTAAAAATAAAAAAAATTGGATGAGAGAAAAATAAATAAATAAAATGAATAAAATAAAAAAAATAAAAATTCGTTCATGAAGAAAATAAATAAATAAAAATAAAATAAAATAAAAAGATAACTAAATAATATAAAGGCAGAGAAATTAAAAAAAAAAAAGTGCGTGAGAGAGAATAAATAAAAAAATGAAAAAAAAACATTAATTCAAATAAATGAAGTAAAAAAGGAAGAAATAAAATAAAAAATTTGTTTTGGGTAAGAGAGAAAATAAATATAAAAAATGGAAAAAATATAAAAATTGAATAAAAAGAAAAGGACAAATAAATAAAATAAAAACAAAAAATTAAAGATAAAATAATAAAACTAAATTATGGTGAGAGTGAAAATAATAAATAAAATGAAAAAAAAAATAGAAAGAAAAAGACAGATAAATAAAATAAAAAAATAAAGGATAAAATAATAAAACAAAACAATGGTGAGAGAGAAAATAAAAAATAAAATAATAAAATAAGTCAGAAAGATAAATAAATCAAATGAAAATATAAATTGAAAAAAATAAAGCAAAGTCAAATAAATAAAAAAAATAAAGTAGATTGAAAAAAAAAAAATTGGATGAGAGAAAATAATAAAATAAAAAATAAAAAAAATTCGTGATGAAGAAATATAAATAAAAAAAAAAAAAAAAAGATAACTAAATAAAATAAAGCTGAGAAATAAAAAAAAAGTGCGTGAGAGAGGAATAAATAAAAAATAAAAAAAATTTAAATAAAAAAATGAGAAAAAAAAAAATAAAATAAAAAATTTGGTGAAGAAAAATAATAAAATAAAATGAAAAAAAAAAAATAATAAAATAAAAGGAAAATAAAAAAAAAACAAAAATAAATAAAAAAATAAAATTATTTAGGAGAAGGATAATAATATAAAATGAAAAAAAAAAAATGAAAAAGAAAAAAAATAAATAAAAAAATAAAGATAAATAATAAAACAAAATATGGTGAGAGAGAAAATAATAAATAAAATAAAAAATAAATAAAAAAAAAAAATAAATAAAAAAAAAAAAAAGTAAATAATAAAACAAAAAATGGTGGAGAGAAAATAAAAAATAAGAGAAAAAATAAATAAAGAAAATAATAAATATAAAAAAAAAAAAGAAAAAGAAAATAAATAAATAAAAAAAGTACTAATTAAAAATAAAAAAAATGGAGAGAGAAAAATAATAAATAAAGAATAAATAAAAAAATAAAAAATAAAATAAAGTAAAAGAAAATAAATAGAGAAATAATAAATTATAAAAATAAAGAAAACAAATAATAAATAAAATAAAGTAGATAAAATAAAAAAAAAATGATGAGAGAAATGAAATAAATAAAAAATAAAAATTGATAGAAGAAAATAATAAATAAAATAAATAATAAAAAAACAAATAATAAATAAATAGAAAGAAAATAAAAAAAAATGCGTGAGAGAGAAAAAAATAAAAAATAAAAAAAAAAAACAGATTAATAAAATAAAAAAAAAAGTAAATAAAACAAAAACATGGAGAGAGAAAATAAAAATAAAAGAAAAAAAATAAAAAATTGAAAATAAAAGAAAAAAAAAAAAAGAAAAAAAAAAATTAAATTAAGAAATAATAAATAAAATAAAAATAAAAGAAAAAGACGAAAATAAAATAAAAAGTAATGAAATAAAAAATAAATGAAATAAAATAAGTAAGAAAAATAAATAAAAGATGAAAATAATAAATTGAAAAAACATTAAAAGCAAAAGACAAATAAATAAAATAAAATAAAGTAAGAATTAAAAATAAAAAAAATGTGAGAGAGAAAATAAATAAATAAAATGAATAAAATAAAAAAATAAAAAATTTCGATGATGAAAAAATAATAAATAAAATAAAAATAAAATAAAAAAACAAGATAACTAAATAATATAGAACAGAAAAATAAAAAAAAAAAGTGCGTGAGAGAGAGAATAAATAAATAAAATAAAAAAAGAAAAAAAAAAAACAATAATCAAATAAATAAAGTAAAAAAGAAGTAAATAAAAAAAAAATTAGTTTGGGAAGAGAGAAAATAAATATATAAAATGAAAAAAATATAAAAATTGAATAAAAAGAAAAGGAAATAAATAAAAAAATAAAAATAAAATAAAATAATAAAACAAAATTGTGAGATGAATATAATAAATAAAATGAAAAAAAAATAAAAGAAAAAGACATATAAAAATAAAAAATAAAAAGATAAATAAAAAACAAAACTAATGGTGAAGAAAAAAAAAATGAAAATAATATAATAAATGAAAATAATAAATAAAAGAAAACATAAAAGAAAAAAACAAATAAATAATAATAAAATAAAGTAATAATTAAAAATAAAAAAAAATTGGATGAGAGAAAAATAAATAAATAAAATGAATAAAATAAAAAAAAATAAAAATGATTCAGAAAAATAAAATAAATAAAAATAAAATAAAAAAAAAGATAACTAAATAAATAAAAGCAGAGAAATAAAAAAAAAAAAAGTGCGTGAGAGAGAAATAAAATAAAAATAAAAAATGAAAAAAAAAAACATAATTCAAATAAATAAAGTAAAAAAGGAAGAAATAAAATAAAAAATTTGTTTTGGGTAAGAGAGAAAATAAAATATAAAAAATGGAAAAAAATATAAAAATTGAATAAAAAGAAAAGGACAAATAAATAAAATAAAAACAAAAAATTAAAGATAAAATAATAAAACAAAATTATGGTGAGATGAAATAATAAATAAAATGAAAAAAAAAATAGAAAGAAAAAGACAGATAAATAAAATAAAAAAATAAAGATAAAATAATAAAACAAAACAATGGTGAGAGAAAAATAAAAAAAAAAATATAAAAATAAACAAAAAGATAAATAATAAAATGAAAATAATAAAATAAAAAAATAAAAGCAAATAAAATAAAATAAAAATAAAATAATTATTAAAAATAAAAAAAATTGGATGAGAGAAAAATAAATAAATAAAATGAATAAAATAAAAAAAATAAAAATTCGTTCATGAAAAGAAAATAAATAAAATAAAAATAAAATAAAATAAAAAGATAACTAAATAATATAAAGGCAGAGAAATTAAAAAAAAAAAGTGCGGAGAGAGAAATAAATAAAAAAAATGAAAAAAAAACATTAATTCAAATAAATGAAAGTAAAAAAGAAGAAAATAAAATAAAAAAAATTGTTTTGGGTAAGAAGAAAATAAAATTATAAATGGAAAAAAATATAAAAATTGAATAAAAGAAAAAGACAAATAAATAAAAAAAAACAAAAAATTAAAGATAAAAAATAAAACTAAATTAATGGTGAAGAGTGAAAAAATAAAATAAAATGAAAAAAAAAATAGAAAGAAAAAGACAGATAAATAAAATAAAAAAATAAAGGATAAAATAAAAAACAAAACAATGGTGAGAGAGAGAAAAAAAAATAAAATAATAAAATAAAGTCAGAAAGATAAATAAATCAAATGAAAATATTAAATTGAAAAAAATAAAAGCAAAAGTCAAATAAATAAAACAAAATAAAGTAGGAATTGAAAATAAAAAAAATTGGATGAGAGAAAAATAAATAAAGAAAATTAAAAATAAATAAATAAAAATTCGATGATGAAGAAAGTAAATAAATAAAAAAAAAAAAAAACAAGATAACTAAATAAAATAGAAGCTGAGAAATAAAAAAAAGTGCGTGAGAGAGAGAATAAATAAATAAAATAAAATAAGAATTTAAAATAAAAAAAAATTGGATGAGAGAAAAATAAATCAATAAAGTGAATAAAATAGAAAAAAAAAATTGGATGACGAAGATAATAAATAAATAAAAATAAAATGAAAACAAACAAGATAACTAAATAAAATAAAAGTAGAGAAATAAAAAAAAAAGTGCGTGAGAGAGAGAAAATAATAAATAAAAATAAAAATAAAAAGAAAAAGACGATAAAAAAATAACAAAAAAATGAAATAACAAAATAATGAAATAAAGGAGAAAGAAAAATAAATAAAATGAAAATAATAAATTGAGAAAACATAAAAGCAAAAGACAAATAAATAAAATAAATAAAGTAAGAATTAAAAATAAAAAAAATTGGATGAGAGAAAAATAATAATAAAGTGAATAAAATAAAAAATAAAAATTGATGCCGAAAAAATAAAAAATAAAAATAAAATAAAAACAAACAAGATAACTAAATAATATAGACAAAATAAAAAAAGGCGAGAGAGAATAAAAAAAAAAAAAAAAAAACAGTATTCAATAAAAATAAAAAAAAAGAAATAAAATCAAAAAATTTTGGAAGAAGAAAATAAATATATAAATAAAAAATAAAAATTGTAAAAAAAGGAAGAAAAATAAAATAAAAAAATTAGTGTGAGAGTAAGAAGAAAATAAAAAATAAAAAATGGAAAAAAAATATAAAAAATTGAATAAAAAGAAAAGGAAAATAAATAAAATAATAATAAATAAAAATAAAGACAATTAAAATAAGTAAAATTAAAATAATTGGTTGAGAGAGAAATAATAAATAAAATGAAAAAATAAAACTAAAAAGAAAAAGACAGATAAATAAAATAAAAAATAAAGGATAAAATAATAAAACAAAAAATGGTGTGAGAGAGAAATAAAAAAAAATAAATAAGCAGAAAGATAAATAAATAAAATGAAAATATAAATATAAAAAATAATAAAAAAGAAAAAGACAAATAAATAAATAAAATAAAGTAAATTAAAAATAAAAAAAATTGGATGAGAGAAAAATAAAATAAATAAGATAAATAATATAAAAAATTGAAAAAATAAAAAATAAAGCAGAAAGATAAATAAATAAGATGAAAAATAAATAAATGAAAAAAATAAAAGCAAAAGACAAATAAATAAAATAAAATAAAGTAAGTATTAAAAATAAAAAAAAATTGGATGAGAGAAAAATAATAAATAAATGAATAAAATAAAAAATAAATAAAAATTCGATGAAGAAAAATAAATAAATAAAAATAAAAAAATAAAAAAACAAGATAACTAAATAATATAAAAAGAAATAAAAAAAAAAATGGTGAGAGAGAAATAAATAAATAAAATGAAAAAAAAAAAAATAAAGAATAATAAATAAATAAAATAAAAGAAAATAAAAAAAAAATATAATTTGGAAGAGAGAAAATAAATAAAAATGAGAGAGAAAAAATAATAAAATTGAATAAAAAAAAAAGATAATAAAAAAAATAAAAAAAATAAAAAAAAAAAATAATTAGGTGGAGAGAAATATAATAAAATAAAATGAAAAATAAAAAAAAAAAGAAAAAAAATAAATAAAATAAAATACGTAAAATAATAAAAAATGAAATAAAAAAAAAAAAAATGTAAAAATAATAAAATAAAGCAGAAAGATAAATAATAAATGAAAATAATAAATTGAGAAAAAATAAAAGCAAAAGCAAATAAATAAAATAAAATAAAGTAAGAATTAAAAATAAAAAAAATTGGTTGAGAGAAAAATAAATAAATAAATGAATAAAATAAAAAAATAAAAACTTGTGATGAAGAAAATAATAAATAAATAAAAATAAATAAAAAAACAAGATAACTAAATAAATAGAAGCAGAGAAAAAAAAAAAAAAAGTGCGTGAGAGAGAGAATAAAAAATAAAATAAAAAATGAAAAAAAAAACATAATTCAAATAAATAAAGTAAAAAAGGAAGAAATAAAATAAAAAATTTGTTTGGGTAAGAGAGAAAATAAATATATAAAATGGAAAAAAAAATATAAAAATTGAATAAAAAGAAAAGGAAAATAAATAAAATAAAAACAAAAATTAAAGATAAAATAATAAAACAAAATTATGGTGAGATGAAAAAATAAATAAAATGAAAAAAAAATAGAAAGAAAAAGACAGATAAATAAAATAAAAAAATAAAGGATAAAATAATAAAACAAAACAATGGTGAGAGAGAAAATAAAAATAAAATAATAAAATAAAGTCAGAAAGATAAATAAATCAAATGAAAATATTAAATTGAAAAAAAAAAAGCAAAAGTCAAATAAATAAAACAAAATAAAGTAGGAATTGAAAATAAAAAAAATTGGATGAGAGAAAAATAATAAAGAAATAATAAATAAATAAATAAAATTCGATGAAGAAAGTAAATTAATAAAAAAAAAAAACAAGATAACTAAATAAAATAGAAGCTGAGAAATAAAAAAAGTGCGTGAGAGAGAGAATAAATAAATAAAATAAAATAAGAATTTAAAATAAAAAAAAATTGGATGAGAGAAAAATAAATCAATAAAGTGAATAAAATAGAAAAATAAAAATTGGATGACGAAGATAATAAATAAATAAAAATAAAATGAAAACAAACAAGATAACTAAATAAAATAAAAGTAGAGAAATAAAAAAAAAGTGCGTGAGAGAGAGAATAAATAAATAAAATGAAAAATTTATTTTAGGCAAGAGAGATAATAAATATATAAATTGAAAAGAAATATAAAAATTGAATAAAAAGAAAAGGACAAATAAATAAAATAAAAACAAAAAATAAAAGATAAAATAATAAAACAAAATTATGGTGAGAGAGAAAATAATAAATAAAATGAAAAAAATACAAACTAAAAAGAAAAAGACAGATAAATAAAATAAAAAAATAAAACAAAACAATGGTGTGAGAGAAAATAAAAAATAAAGGCAGAAAGATAAATAAATAAAATGAAAATAATAAATATAAAAAAATAAAAGAAAAAGACAAATAAATAAAATAAAATAAAGTACTAATTAAAAATAAAAAAATTGGATGAGAGAAAAATAAATAAATAAAGTGAATGAATAAAAAAATAAAATAATAAATAAAGTCAGAAAGATAAATAAATAAGATGAAAATAATAAATTGATAAAAAATTAAAGCAAAAGTCAAATAAATAAAATAAAATAAAGTAAGTATTAAAAATAAAAAAAAATTGGATGAGAGAAAAATAGATAAATAAAATGAATAAAATAAAAAAATAAAAATTCGATGATGAAGAAAATCAATAAATAAAAATAAAATAAAATAAAAAAACAAGATAACTAAATAATATAGAACCAGACAAATAAAAAAAAAAGTGCGTGAGAGAGAGAATAAATAAATAAAATGAAAAAAGAAAACAAAAACAGTAATTCAACTAAATAAATTAAAAAAAAGAGTAAATAAAACAAAAAATCTAGTTTGGGCAAGAGAGAAAATAAATATATAAAATGAAAAAAATATAAAAATTGAATAAAAAGAAAAGGAAAAAAAAGATAAAAAAAAATTACGGTGTGAGAGAAAATAATAAATAAAATGAAAATAAAAAGAAAAAGACCGATAAATAAACAAAGAAATGAAATAACAAAATAATGAAATAAAGGCAGAAAGAAAAATAAATAAAATGAAAATAATAAATTGAGAAAACATAAAAGCAAAAGACAAATAAATAAAATAAAATAAAGTAAGAATTAAAAATAAAAAAAATTGGTTGAGAGAAAAATAAATAAATAAAGTGAATAAAATAAAAAAATAAAAACTGGATGCCGAAAATAATAAATAAATAAAAATAAAATAAAAACAAACAAGATAACTAAATTAAATAGAAGCAGAGAAATAAAAAAAAAAAACAGTGCGTGAGAGAGAGAATAAACAAATAAAATCAAAAAAATGAAAAAAAAAACAATAATTCAAATAAATAAAGTAAAAAAGGAAGAAATAAAATAAAAAATTTGTTTTGGGTAAGAGAGAAAATAAATATATAAAATGGAAAAAAATATAAAAATTGAATAAAAAGAAAAGGCCAAATAAATAAAATAAAAACTAAAAATTAAAGATAAAATAATAAAACAAAATTATGGTGAGATTGAATATAATAAATAAAATGAAAAAAAAAATAGAAAGAAGAAGACATATAAATAAAATAAAAAAATAAATGATAAATAATAAAACAAAACAATGGTGAGAGAGAAAATAAAAAATAAAATAATAAAATAAAGTCAGAAAGATAAATAAATAAAATGAAAATAATAAATTGAAAAAAATAAAAGCAAAGTCAAATAAATAAAATAAAATAAAGTAATTATTAAAAATAAAAAAAAATTGGATGAGAGAAAAATAAATAAATAAAATGAATAAAATAAAAAAAATAAAAAAATTCGTTCATGAAGAAAATAAATAAATAAAATAAAATAAAATAAAAAGATAACTAAATAATATAAAGGCAGAGAAATTAAAAAAAAAGTGCGTGAGAGAGAATAAATAAAAAAATGAAAAAAAAAAACATTAATTCAAATAAATGAAGTAAAAAAGGAAGAAATAAAATAAAAAATTGTTTTGGGTAAGAGAGAAAATAAATATAAAAAATGAAAAAAATATAAAAATTGAATAAAAAAAAAGGACAAATAAATAAAATAAAAACAAAAAATTAAAGATAAATAATAAAACTAAATTATGGTGAGAGTGAAAATAATAAATAAAATGAAAAAAAATAGAAAGAAAAGACAGATAAATAAAATAAAAAAATAAAGGATAAAATATAAAACAAAACAATGGTGAGAGAGAAATAAAAAATAAAATAATAAAATAAAGTCAGAAAGATAAATAAATCAAATGAAAATATTAAAATAAATAAATGAATAAAAAAAAAAAAAAAACATGATGAAAAATAATAAATAAAAAAATAAAAAAAAAAAAACAAGATAACTAAATAATATAGAACCAGAAAATAAAAAAAAGTGCGTGAGAGAGAAATAAAAAATAAAATAAAAAAGAAAACAAAAACATAATTCAATAAATAAATAAAAAGAGAAATAAAAAAAATTGTTTTGGGAAGAGAGAAAATAATATATAAAATGAAAAAATATAAAATTGAATAAAAAGAAAAAAAAAAAGATAAAAAAAATTATGTGAGAGAAATAATAATAAATGAAAAAAAAAAAAGACATAAATAAATAAATGAATAAAAATAATAATAAAGCAGAAAGAAAATAAATAAAATGAATAATAAATTGAAAAAATAAAGCAAAGCAAATAAATAAAATAAAATAAAGTAAATTAAAAATAAAAATTGGTGAGAGAAAAATAATAAATAAATGAATAAAATAAAAAATAAAAATGGTCCGAAAATAATAAATAAATAAAAATAAAATAAAAACAAAAGATAACTAAATTAAATAAAGCAGAGAAATAAAAAAAACAGTGCGTGAGAGAGGAATAAAAATAAAAAAAAAAAAAAAACAATAATTCAAATAATAAGTAAAAAAGGAAGAAATAAAATAAAAAATTTTTTGGGTAAGAGAGAAAATAAATATAAAAATGGAAAAAAAATATAAAAATTGAATAAAAAGAAAAGGCAAATAATAAAATAAAAACAAAAATTAAAGATAAAATAATAAAACAAATTATGGTGAGATGAAATAATAAATAAAATGAAAAAAATAGAAAGAAAAGACAATAAATAAAATAAAAAAATAAATGATAAAATAATAAAACAAAACAATGGTGAGAGAGAAAATAAAAAAAAATAATAAAATAAAGTCAGAAAGATAAATAAATCAAATGAAAATATTAAATTGAAAAAATAAAAGCAAAGTCAAATAAATAAAACAAAATAAGTAGAATTGAAAATAAAAAAAAATTGGATGAGAGAAA
>JBBMOL010003818.1:0-13694 GCA_037954665.1 Laguncularia racemosa | reverse complement strand
AGAAAAAAGAGATTTTTTGGAAATTTTTTTATGAGCTAATAACTATAACAGGAAGCGTCTTACAAGACTAGCAACCTTAAAGAGAGATTTTTAGGAAAGTGCTTTTATGAGCTGACTAACTGATATAGGAAGCGTTTTTAAAGATTAGCAACCTTAAAGAAGAGATTTTTTAGGAAAATGCATCATTGTAGGCTAACAGATAGTAGGAAGTGTCTTTTTAGACTTACAACCCTCAGAGAGAAAGTCTAGGAAAGTGCCCATTGTGTGATAACTAAACTGATAGTGAGAAGCGTCTTTTTAGACTTGAAACCCTTAAGAGTGAAATTTTAGGAAAGTGCCAATTGTGCGCTAACTGATCGATAGTGGGAATGAATACCTAAGTGAGAATCCTATTTTCTAATAACTATAAAGGGGTTTTAAATTTAGATAGCTTGAGACTTTTGAAATAATGATAACTAAAACTTTAAAAAAAAAAAAATTCAAGACAAATGCTCTTTTAAAACTTACGGTGACAAGTTTTTAAAGTATTTTTTCTAGAAAACTTTGAGAATTTTCCCTTTCTTTTAAAAAAAAAACTAAAAGAATTATTTTTTACTTTTATTTTTTAAACATTGCTAACAAGTAAATAGTTTGACAAGGCTCCTAAAAATACAAATAAATAGTAGGCCCACCCTACTACTCAATAATCACTTACTCTTTTGCTTCATTTTTCTTGAAGGGTTTGGTTTAATCTTGAAAAAGTAGTGTCTTAGCTTAGTCAATCATCTCTTGAGGGGTTTCTTGCAACTAAGACTTATACCTTCTTCTTGAGGGCATCAATATTTAGAATTTGGGCAAACAATCCCATTAAAGGATGGCTTTAAATTCCCTCATTCCATTTGAACAAATATTCTCATTTTTAAATTTGGGTTTTAATTTAAGAGAATTTCCCTCACAATCTCTCAAATTTTGATGTCATTCTTGACTTTTTTTCCCAAAAAAATTTTGGGACTTCATGAAGTAAAATGCTTTGATTAATCTATTATGCCTTTTTGGGACTTGTAATGAAATAGGTTTTGGTTATTGGTTTCAAAAAGGTACCAATGTTAAGGTCTATTTTGAAAAAATCTTTATTTCAACCTAAGTTTATAGTTAAGAAACCTTGAAAAAAAACTAAAATAGTACTTGCTCTAGCAAATTTTGCTTAAGATAAATTATTTCAATGTCCTAGAGAAGTCTTCAAAGAAGGGCAATATATCTTTGAATGTAATGTTTGGGTTTTTGTATTTGCCCTGGTGTTTTCAAGTATTGTTGGGCTTACTTTTATTATTCATAGGTTAAACTACATTTTTGGGGCTTTTTCTCATTTCTTTTCCTTCCTTTTCTTTTCCTTTTTTCTTACCCTTTTTTTTGGGGGCCTAATGGTGATTATCTTTTGTGGGTCATGTGTGTTTTTTCAGAATGTGGACTTTTATTCATCTCAAAAGAAATAAATTATCCAAAACAAAAATTTACCTTTGAATTGTTGCAACTAGGGTAAGCACTATTTAGTTAATTCCTTTTTTTTTTAAATTGATGTCCCTATCTCTAATCACCCCATTGTGGGTGGTTTTCAATAGGGTTAAATTTTGAAATTCTTCTTACATAAGCTCAAAGGGATTGGCAAGGATTATTGTGCTTAGGATAGCAAAAATGAATGCCTAACATTATTTTGATTAACGTATCAAATTGAAGATAGACCTCCTTTAAGAAATAAGTCCATAATCTCATATTAATAGCACTTAACTCTCAATAAGGGTTATGTTTTGGGTGTGGTTTGCCTCTTGTCATCTTAAACTTTTAACAAATGAGATACTTTCCATTTATCAAATTTGCCCATATTTACCATGCCTCGTGACGTTTTTGGGAGTTTTTGTGCCCCTATCAACTTGAAGAAGTGATTTAGCTTAACTTATCTCTTTGGAGTTTAGTTCCCTAAGACTTAGCAATTTAAAGATAATCTCTTTATGCCTCTTTGGTGATTAACCATAGCCACTTTAAAAGTGTGCCTAAATTTGTTGTCTCCATGTCTGGTTTAGATAACTCTTAATGGAGAGAAAGTCTAAGTGTAGTCCCTAAGATTGGAGGGGTTTGAAGAGTTTGTATTTTAAGACTAAAGAACATGTGAGAAGCCTTTGAAGTGAATGGATTTTTATGTTTTGAGTCTTTCAAGTTGAGAGAGCTATGGAGGTTTTTAGTTTTATGTTCAAAGTAAGTAACCCTGGGGCCCTTTGGGGTTTAGTTAGAAATAACTTTTAGGACCCTAAAAGATCTCTTTACTATTAACAATCTTCAATTTGGGTTGGCCTTTTTTTTTCTTTTATATTATTATTATTATTATTATTTTAGTAAATATGCAGACAAGATGCTCACATGAATGCAATTTGATAATTGAATAATTTGTGTAACAATTTTATTAAACAAGATGCCAAACTAATTGCAAATTTATTGAAATTCTAGGATTACAGACCACTAGCTTAATTGTCTTAAATAATTGAAATTCTCAACAACTAGTTCTAAAAAAAAAAAAAAATTCTATTTAAAACAATCTTCGGATCTTGCTGGAGAGGGTACCGGCTTCCTCCATTAGCAGGTCTTAAACACTCTTCTCTAATATCCTCAGTCGATTCTTTAAAATCTTACATAATCTTGTGAAGCTTAAAATTTCTCCTTCCAAATTTCCACCTCCAATCTATACCCAAAAACTTTGGATCTTGGTTGAGCTATAATCATACCATGTAAGCCTTTAAAACTCTGATATTAGGTTTTCTGATGTGGGTTTTCTAATA
Organism: Laguncularia racemosa; assembly: GCA_037954665.1. Taxonomy (NCBI): domain Eukaryota; kingdom Viridiplantae; phylum Streptophyta; class Magnoliopsida; order Myrtales; family Combretaceae; genus Laguncularia; species Laguncularia racemosa. The sequence continues at coordinate 10,887 of JBBMOL010003818.1, read as the reverse complement.
TCTTAGAGCTCGATACTTAACTTCCCTTGTCTTGTGCATGAAGTCCATGATGAACTCTTAGTAGCTCTAAAATCGCCCACTTGTCCACCCAAAGGTCTCTACCATCTGCAATGGGGCTCATAACTCTTTTACCCCAGATGGCTTGATGGCTTGTAGCTTTTTTCACTTTGAAGGCTAAAAAAATGTCCAAGTTTTGATAATCAAGTGTAACGGGATCCAATGGGGGCTTGTGAGCAATATCTTGGGCTAGTCTCAACTATCTAACCACGCAAAATGAGAAATAGCTAATGCGTCCCGTAATACCTATTAGTTGGACAACGGCGAATTTTGACACATCTTATAATAGCTTGCGTGTACTGATTCCACCTAGCAATCCACAATATGTCCTTAGGGTAAACCTTTTGCATAATTTTCCATCCATTGGTGAATTTGAACTCCTTTGGCAATTGTATCTTTGGGTTCCAAAGTAGTTTACAAGTCAACTTGTGAAGCTAAAGATCTCCTGACAAGATCCAATCCATAACTTTTAGTATGACTAGCGAACCATATTAAATTTAAAAATACTAGACAAAACCTTTGAAGTTTCCCCTTTCCCTCTTTCCTTTAGAAATCTTAAAGATCAAATCTATTTAGCAAGTAAAGCTAGGATGTAGGACTGACCTAAACAGGAACCAAGTTACTAATTCTGCTACCTTAAAAAGGGCATGCAAACTCTTGTCGGAAATAGGATACTAGCAAAAAAATACCAAGATGTAGGCAAATTTACCCCCATTTTGCTCCCAGTCCACTGGTCTCTTACAAAAATCTCTCGATCAATCTAATAAGCTGCAAGTGTTCCAAACTGTTTCTAAGGTTGAGATTCTTATGGAATTTCCATTGCAATTGTGATCGTTGCCAACTGTAATTTTAATATTTGTAATACCTATTCCTAATTCTAACTACGTTGGCAATAGGCAAGTGTAAACCCACCGTAGATGTAATATAGTGTTAAGTGCAAGGTCATTCCCCCGAGAGGAGATTGCTAATTACAAGTACTAGCTCTTTCCTTATTATCTAATCGTCAAATTGAGATGAAGAGTGTTAAAGACAAAAATAGTTATCAAAAATCTTAACTAAAACTCTTCAAAAAAACAAGGGTTAATTCTCTAACAAAGCAACCTAGATCTCATTATATCCAAAAATGCACATGAATCATTAGAAGCTAAAAATTAATGCTATTGAGTTCTTAAGCTATTAAGTTCCAAGAAGCAAGATAATTACTTTCTCAAGTTATTACTTAACTAATCCTAGATTTATCAATTAGGATCTTCCTCAATAAATAGAATCTAGAACCGCATCAAGCTTAGGAACTTGATTCAAATGAGTATTCAACAGAAGGTTTTCGGTATTCTATCTCTAGAAACACGAGCAAATCCATCCAAAACATGAATCTAATCATAAAAGCGATTTCTCAATCAACTCAAATGACATTAAGCATAAAATCATTTCCGAAAATATGAATCTAAGATAAACATAAAGCACATGTAATGGAACAAAAGAACATCAATAAATTTTCCCAATTAAATCAATCTTCTCATAATAACAAAATAGTTCAAATAAGATCTAGGTCTAGGGTTTACTTTTCCCAAAAAACCTAACAATGAAAGCAAAATAAAAGAAGAGAAACTAGAGTTCGTGATTACAACCCGGATAAGCGAATCTTGAATGCCTTGCTTGGAGCCCCTTGGTTTGTTGAGTAAAAAACTAAAGAAAAGAGAGAAAAATAAAAGAGAAGTGTCTAAAACCCTAGGTCTGCCTCTTTTTTATTTCTCTTCTCTCCCCCTCGGCCTCCTCTTCTCTCTCTCTCTCTATTTCCCTCTTGTCACACCTACCTTCTTTCTTATATATATTTGCTAGCATTGGAGGAGAGAGAACAGTCAGAGTTGTGTGGACGGGGCTCCATACGTCCCTTACTACATCCGTGGTAAAGGACGTAGTGGTTTCAGGTCATCTGTTAAAGCTGGCACGCCCTCATATCAGGGGTGTGGTGGCCTTGTCCTTTACTTTTGGTCCCATAGGCCCTCTGCCACGCCCCATGCAAAGGCGTAGTAGCTTTTGTTCTTGATTTCTCTTCCATAGGCCTTGATATGGGGGCTTTGGGGGCAAGGGAGAGCTTTTCTTCCTTTCTCATTGTTATTTTCTTCTCAATTTCTTTTAATGATCTTCATTACACCTGAAAGTAACATATTCCTTGATTAAGCCTCGAATTCGAATGATTTTCAACTAATTATCAACTTAAGAGAGTTTAAAAAACCTTCCTAGAATTTAGGGTTTTATGGCAATTATCACATTGAGTATGGGCCCGAGTTACTTCTAATTTTTAAAACCCCCTAACAGCTTGAAAAGGGTGCTTGCTAGGTTAGCTTGTAGATTTAGAATTGTAATTTCTTCATAACAAGGAGGAGCTTGTAGTAGCTAGGAATACTCTTCAATAGTTTAGATAGGGTGTTTGGGCCAAAGTTGAATGCCGCTAACTTGATCCCAAAATTTAAGTTAGGGCTCTCATGAGGGCCCAATCATATTAGACCTTGAGGAGTGAGAGTTGGCCCCATTTTGGGCCTTGATGGTTTCTTGTTGCTCTGGGTTAAACTATTGAACCAGTGAGAAAGTGCGGGCTTAGATGGTAAGGGTTAGTTTACATAAATCTAACTGATTTTAGACATGGTCGTTGCTTAACCTAGAGTTGGCCATTCCTTTGTAATACATAAAATAAGACTGTTACAGCATAAAAGAAAGGAGATAAAAAAATACATTATACAATGACAAAGCTTTACATCATTTGGAAAAAACAAAAAGTCTACTTTTATTAAAGCGACACTATCTTTCAATTGTGTGTGGATGACATGAATGCAATTTGGGTGGGGTTTTAAAGGTCCTTAAGCTTTATGGCCTCCTTTATTTCTAGGTAATGGGTTTTTGGCCACATCGAAGCATAAGTGGGGGGAAATCTGATAACCCAGGGTGGTTACACCACATCACTTGAAGCCTACACAATGGCCCCCCCAAATAGGTTCCTAAAGTGGGTGGTTCAACCACTTCTAGCACACATAATGTATGATAACAGTCCCCAAATCATTATCAGGGCCAATGGGTTAATGTTATTCCATCTACATCCGAAGCCCAAATTAGTCTAACATAAAAGAGAATTATTCATACAAGAAATATATATAAGTGATTTTAAAAGAAAAAATATACATTAAGGAATTTATAAGAAGCTCTTAATCTTTCGAAGAAGATAAAAAGTAGCTAGCTCACTAAAAAATTAGTTCCCCCGCGAAGTCGCCAATTTTGTCAGTTTGATTTTAGAATTTTCCTTAATTTAACCCTTATTAAGTCCAGCTCACTTAATATAAGTTATTCGACAGTAAAATTAAGGAAAAATTATATTTTTAATTATTTAAGAAAAATTGGAGTCTCCACCAACCTAAGTTGGAACATAAGATAAGTTAGTGTTAATGAGGTGGACCAAAACTTAACTATACTAGTTTATTAATCTTTTTCTAAAAAAATTTTTGGGAAAAAAAATCAAACCCGAAAATCTAGACTCGGAAATTACCTATTAAAACTAAAAGGTTACCACTTGTTTTTTTCAAGAAAATGAATTAAAAGCTTTTTATAAATTTCTTCACCCTCACATGTATAAAATATAATGTTTTTCATATAAAAGTATGAAATAAATCAAAGCAACATGAAAAATTTTAATCATTTTTTTAATTATAAATTTTCTATTCTTATTTAAAAATGAAATAAAAGAGAATAAACTTTTGATTTCTACTTTAATTAAAATTGAAATAAAAAATAGGATAACATGTTTTTTTGTTTTTATGTTTTTATATTATAAATTGAAATTTTAAAAGGATAAAAAATTTTTTGTAAATTTTTTATATGGTAAATTGAAATTCAAAAGAGTAAATTTTTTTTTTAATTATTTTTTTATGTGGTTGCTCCATAAATGCTACGTACCTGTAATCAAGATCAAACCAACGTAGTTTTTTTTTCATAAAACTTTAGTGGATTAATTAACTTTATTATGAAAATAGGCTGGATTTACGTTTATTATTATTTTTTTAAAGAAAAATTCCAACCTAAACTTTATTTCCAATTTTGAAAAAAAAAAAAGAACTAAAACCCTCTAGTTTTGAAAATGTCAATTAAAAGTTTTATTTCATAAAAATCTTTTTTGTATGTGAGAAATTTTTTTTTATATTTTTTCATAATAAAACCATATCAAGATAATAAACTATCTTTTTTTTTCAATTTTTTATATTTTTATATTTTAAGCTAAGTGTTACTTAATTTTTTTAAAAAAATAGTTGGAAACCTAATCGTCCTTAGGCGAGGGTTACATTGCAACACCTAAGGCATACACAATAGCTCCCCCCTAATTACTTAGTTTACTAATTTCCTAATTTATTTTTATAAGTTTTTAATATACACCCTTTTAACTAAATTAAAATAATTTAAGATAAAGTTATTTAACTTAATTATTTATTATTAATTTTTAATTGCTACCTAATTTTTATTAATTAGAATTAGGTTTTAACTAATTTATCTAAACTAAATAATAATAATAACAACAATATTACTTACTTGGCCACAGTCAGGTTGCAAGTTTGGTGCGCGAGTCGGTTCAAGTTTGAATTTGGGTAGAACTTGGGTCGATGCAATGGAGCTTTGGATTCGGGTCTAATCCTAGGTTCGATCACGATGGGCACGGTATGCTGGGGGGTTGTTTTCCGATGGTTGTCAACACTGGAATGTGTTGGGCCCAGCTGATACACTTGTCTTAACTCGCTGCTGACTTCACTTTGCTCTAAAGTCCCTTCGAATTTTTGCGCTTAAGCACCTAATGACACCACCCCTACCTTCTCGACCCAATCGATTTGCAAGCTATTGAAAGCAAAGGTGGGTTTTTCTTAATCTACACATCCTGAGGAACCTATTGATACTTATAACTGGCTTCGAGGTTGTGCATGTAAGGAGGAAATCTAGAGAGAAGGTGGAGCATGAGTATAAATTCCTTAAAGAGAGAAAGCTTCCACAGGTTTCTTTTTTTCACCTTTTTTTTTTCTTTTTTCCTCCTTTTTCTATTTGTTCATCTTCACCTCTATTTATAGGTGCATTAGGATTGAATGCGGATAAATTCAAATCGCAAATTTAAAATCATTTTTATCTCTTTGAGATTTAATCTAATTTTTTTTTTCTTCTTGTTGATTCACATAAGAGATTTGATAAAATCCATTCAATTTTTTTTGGATTTAGGATAGAAATCTTTCCATAATCTTATCTCATTGTTTTTTTTTTCTTTCTTTTCTGTGTAATTTTTTGCCCTTATCTAGGGAAGGAGACAATCATGTTTCCCTTGCACATGACTTGCTTCAGCCAATTGGGAAAGCTGCCACGTAGCTAAAAAGGAAAAAAAAAAAAGAAAACAACATAAAGTGTCTCTTGCAAGATTTAAACTCGTAACCCAAAATCTCCAGCACATGCATCTGGGTCACACATGAACCAATTGAGCAGCTCTTTTCTCAATTTTTTAATTGTAATCAATTTGTATTTAAGCTATTGGTCCTAATTAATTTTTACTGATTTGAGGTTCCCGACTTAATTTAGAGATTCATATTTTCTTAATTTTGTTGAAAATTTTATTATCATTATTTTTTGTTACTTGTTTTTATTATTTTATTATTTTTTAATTTTATTTTATTAACTCATAAACCATGCCCTTTTATTATTATTACTATTATATATTTTTTTCATTGTTTATTTATTTAAAAAACTATATGGAGGGAGGCAAAAATGAGGTGTCTATAATAGATGAAAGAACAATAAATTTGAAAGATAATTGATAGCCTTTGCCACCATACAATTTTAATGTTGGGTTCACATCATTGATGATTTATTTGGTGAGACAACATAGCATAATTCAAAATAGCCTCACACCACCAAAAGAAACAAAACATATCACACTAACATTTTTAAAAAATTTTTTTTTTACTCAATTAGTTTTGTTCATATATAAATTGATTACAAGCATTAACTATTTGTGAGCATAGTAAAACCAACCATTAAAAAAAATCATAATGAAACAAAAAGTTTTTGCTATCAATTTAACCCAATCTTAAAAATGAAAAGCTCAAATTTAGTCAAATCTAGAGAAAACAAGTCTAGATAATAATAAATCATTCAACCTTATCACATGAAACAAAATACAAATTTCTTTTGATGTGCATAGGTAATCTCTTCTTAACTATTTGCTTCTTCCTTTTTTCTAACATATATCTAACCCTAATCAGTCTGGGGTGAGTCATTTATTTTTGGGAACTTTTTTTTTTAATGGAAGAAGATGAATTAAAAATGTTTTCCCCCAAAAGATTTTGGGGTTGGAATCAACTAAAGCAATAATGTTTCAAAATTTTTGTTGTTAAAAAAAGGATTTTCAAATTTTGTTTCTTGCACTAACTTTAGATATGAGGGAAGATGGTTAACCAGCTAAACCAAAAGAGATTTTGGAATTTTGTTTTTGTGGGATGACTTTAGATAAATGGAAGATTGGTCAAACAACCATTCAACCAACATAGTAGACTAGTTCATAACTTTGCAACCATCTTTATTTGTTGGTTAACTAGTTTTGCAACATGCTATATTTGGTCATTCATCACCTACCCCTTTTTTATATGCTTTTCCTAATAATAATGAATGAATGGAGAATGATGATAATGATGATAATAGAAGAAGAATAAGAATGAATAGAATAAAATAAGTAGAATGACTATGTCCTTTCTTAATTACTAATCATATGTAGGCAAGAAAGACTAAACCTTAGCTTAAGGTGAATCTAGAATTAAGTTTTTTTGACACTAAATATGTTTTTTTATAAAGATTTTGAAAGTGTGAATTATCAATTTTTTGTTGATAAAGCATGACTTTGTATTGGCTACAATACATATTGGTCATACACATTAGGCTATAAAACTTAATGAATTAATTATTTATCAAAGGCTATAATTAATGTGTTGGTTATATTTAGCTTAAGTCAAAAGGTCTAAGGCTATCAGTGAATTGGCTAAGTGCACAGATGGAAAACCATGGTGTTTTGAGTGGAAGTAGTTTATTAAGATGATTTGGTAGTTAATACTAACTTATTTAGTAGTTGTTTAACTAAGGAGACTATATTGTCTTGACCCATAAATTGAAAAAAATAACATCTTGTGATTTGCATTAGTATTAAAGCTATATATGAGTGCGTGTTCTGCATATGGCATTTGATATATATATATATATGTTTTTACACTATGTAAAACCTTTGTGATACTAGTGTGATTGTTTAGTTTATTTGTTAGAATTGCAATTGGTTTTAGATTTCCTTTTACTTCATTTGTGTCATGGTTTATTTTTTTATGGATTAGAGTTAGACTCCTTTAAGCTACTCATTATGTATTACAATAATGACATGACTTTTATGTGAGATTAATGGTATTATTTTCCAATTGTGGTATGTAGAAGGTTCTGATTGTAGTAATGGAAATTAAAAGTTAGGTCCACATCCTTATTCAAGTTAATGCCATTTTTGCTTTCAAAGTTATTAGAACACATAAACAATTCTACAATAATCCTATCTCATAAAATTGCTTACATTCAATAAGAGAGAAACTAAAATATAACCATTTAGCATAATGTACAATAAACCAAATTACACTATGTTACATCAAATTCCTAACAAAAATTTTAGATCATGAATGTAAAGCCCACAATTCTGAGCTACCAATAGGGCTTGGGTTAATGTTTTTCATTTTGGGCCAAACTTTACAAAAAATAGCCACAAAAGGTAGACAAAGTGACCTATAAAGTTTGTTTTTAAAATAAAATAAAAGAGTAAATTTGGTTTAATTAAGAATAGTATTTATATTCATTAATTGATAGGTATTCAAATAGCAAGCTAAAAACTATATACCCTGAGTTGTAGAGATTAAATTAATTACTATACAATATTCACAACCAAAAACGAGAAATATATATTTTAGGAAATGGTCTAACTTGTATACATCACTGACTAATATAATCATGTATTTAAGTATAACAACATTTAATTGAAAATACATACTATTGATAAGCCATTTCAACTATGGGCTCAGATTTGGTCCAAGCCCATCTTCAATCTCATAACTAGGTTATGAGCTTGAGCAAGTTCTCAATCTTTTTACTCATGGCATCTTAGCCTGATCAATTGCAGATAGTACTCATTATAGGCTATGTTGCCCACTTTCCCACTACTCCCATATCATAGACGTGCAGCCATAGGCATGTCTCTTGTTCACCAAGAATAACCATATCTCAATGCCACTTATAAATACTCGAAGTTGCCTACCAGTAAGGGGATCGAAAAACTAAAGCCTTATTGCTATCTTTCTAGTAACCTCCCAACTCTCACTAAGATTTCTAACTTGAGAGTCGAAATGGTAACACCAAATAGCCTCGGCACCTTCCATAGCTATTAATTTCCTCCTTTTTTTTTTGTAGGTTTTCTACTCTCCTAATGAATCACCAAAACAACAAGTACTTACAATTTGGATGTTGGACACATAGGAATAGTAGAAGTATGAATTCACAATGTAAACTTTAACCAAATAGTTAGTGGAAGGGAAAGAGAAAATATACTTAAGCATATATATGACATAAGGCCTAGGATATATCACAAAGCAATCTAAAATTCTCTCTACAAAATTTTCTTCAGTGCCAATCCTATCCTCTTCATTTTCTCAAAAAGAATAAACATCCACTTTTAGGAAATGCAATTATAATTAGTTTAGTGAGAATTTGGGAAATTATAAAGAAATAGATAGAAAAACAAGAGGTAACCATTAGTCTCATTGGTTGGAAAGCTATGCTTGAGTTGCTATCACACCCTCTCAATGGTTAAAGGAAGTGGCTTAGAGGTGGCCATCTAACATAACCTTGCCTGTTAATGGTGAATAAAGGCCAGTAAACAACGAGGTACCTAGTAACATCCTAAAGTTGTAGATTAATTAGAGATCTTAGGACTATGGTGTGATAATAGAAAGGTTTGATTTAATGTCATATACAAATATGTGAAATTACCCCTCTCCCCCCACCCTCCCACCCCTAACCATTTTTTTTCTAGAACAAAAGTATAATATTATATATTACCCATTATCATCACAAGGTAGGTCATCTAGTACATCATGAGAATATAAAAAATCATTAAGGATAAACTTTTGAAGAGGAGATGAGGGGTTATACCATCAATCCTGAAGACACATCCTCCTCCTTGTCATGGATGCCACCTTATCGGCTAAATAATTAGTGTTCCTAAGGATATAAGGAAAGGAAAATCCCTCCATTTCACTAGCCACACTCTTTATGTTCTCAATGTGTGTTTTTAAGGCCTAATGGACAAATAAAATAGGCCCCTTTCACTACTTAAATTATTGGTCACAAATCCAATTTAAAGCAAACTTGAGTCCAGCCACTATTATATGCTAGAGTCACTGCTTGTGAAATAGCCAAAAGCCTTGGCTTCTTTTGCTGATATTGTTCTCGTTTTCTTTGCAAACCCATCAATTACGACCCTTCTTTCCTCCCTAACCACCAATTATTGCTGCACTCTTGTCTGCTCCTACCTAAGAAGCATCAATATTTACCTTTACTTTACTAAATCTAAATTACTTCCATTTTTCATCCACTACACTATTGTTAATTTCTCTCATTCCACTTCTGCTTCTTTCCTTACCTTCACCCAATGACATCTTGTAACGACTTATTACTTCCATTGTTTAGGTTTTTTTTGTTTTTTTCAAATACGTTACAACATATTTCCTTCCATATATTCCATGATATTACAACCCCAACACACCCCCCCCAGTCATTTCCTCAAAACATTGTGAGAATCTAGTGGTTTTTTCTATATTGATTTATAGACCTAATCCCTCAAATTGTACTACTTCGACCCAACTGCAAGTCAATAGCAAATGCTCTTCATCCCCTCAAAAAAAGGCATCAACGATGTACGCTTGCTTTCCGTCAGACGACCCCACCCCCCCCCCCCCCTAAACACCCTGAGTCATTTCCTCAAACCATTGTGAGAATCTAGTGGTTTTTTCTATATTGATTTGTAGACCCAATCCCTCAAATTGTACTACTTCGACCCAACTGCAAGTCAATAGCAAATGCTCTACTATTTCTTCATCCCCTCAAAAAAGGCATCAACGATGTACGCTTGCTTTCCGTCAGAATAAATGCTCTTTAGTTGCCAAGGTGTTGGAAATGGCTTTCCAAAGGAAATGTTAGACCTTTAGTAAGACATCGATTTTCTATATTTGTTTCCATTTTTTTTTTGTAATTGTAAACGATGATAAAGCTTGTTGTGGGTAAACTTCCTTTAACTTAGATTTGATGAAATGATAACATGATTTTACATAGAAGATACTACAACGGATGTGTGGCCACATTACAGCGTCCTCAACTTCACTAGATGGAACAAGTATAGCTTTTATGCATTCAACTTCCTCTCAAGCAAATAATGATTCTAGCTTACTTATGTTCCATTTGTGTGCACTAGGTTATAGTAGGTTAGATACCACCATGCTTTCATGTTCATCAATGGGCATCGATGTGGGTCTTTGCATCAGTAGAAGTGAAATCCATCTATCCTTCAAAACTACAATTGATAGGAATCAAACCTCTTGACCTAGCATTATGAAGCCTTTTATAACAAAGAGAACCAAGACATTCACATACTGTCTTTATTTATTTTATGTAATTGTTTTGCATTTTTTTTATTAAGTACATTTTGTCAGAATTATAGGGTAGCAAACCAACACACAATAC
>JBBMOL010003817.1:0-13696 GCA_037954665.1 Laguncularia racemosa | reverse complement strand
AAAAATAAAAAAAGTAAAAACATCAAAGTTTGTTGTTTCCCTCCCCCTAAAAATTTTTCCATATTACTGAAAGAAGTAAAGTATGGCGATGAAAAAAACCAAAATCTTATGTTTCAAACCCGATGGTTCATAGTTAGAAACCCATAAGAACACAAGAGGTAAGATTCACAATATCACTATAACAAGAAACAGCATATTTCAGATAACAGTGTGAAGTAAGTTATCTTAACAAAAGAAAATCCAATTTCATGCTTCCATAGGGGAATAATAAGAAATACAAAAGAAATTAGCAAAAGAAAGAATTGCCTTTAGTTTTAGGTTCAAAACCAATGTAAAATTACTTGTAAAACAATTCAGACAACATTGTGAAGGTTCCAATTACTCAACAGATATGATGGAAACAAAAATTACTAGTTCTTGTTATAGACCTTAGATCACTGAATCTATGTAGGTTCACATAATGCAAAACAAAAAATGTTAATGGCTTGCTATGTGTCACATAAAAGTATGACATGGAAATAAAAATAGAATTTCATGTAGTCAGTGGAGTTCTAGGCAAAAGGGAAAGTAAACACAAATGGTAATGATTACTTCATTGCAGGAAACTCAATTTTTCCCAAATTGATCATTCTCGATGACAATATGGCACCATAATGTCCCCAGCACTTATAGCTGGAGGTAGGCAGATATCGACTTGAATCTTTTCAATTTAACTTACTTTCCAAGCCCATCACAAGAGGGAATGCACCCACATTTAGAAACAAACCTGGGTTCTTTACAAGAGCTCCAAAATAAAAAATTATAAACATCAATCAACAAAGGGACACATAGTTAACCTCTCAATTTAGAATTGGCCTGGAGAGAAATAACAAGATGGTGTTACATGCAAGGGCACCCCGCGCTCACATGTGACCATAACACCATTCAAGACGTGTGTACTCGAGGCAGAAGTCTGCTGCGACGTCCTAGTGTTGTGATGCTATTTGTTAGTGTTGTTCATTTTGTTGTGTTAATTCTGTTATTTGTGTTGTGTGCGTCTGTATGTGGTTTTGGTTGTATGTAGTGTCTTGTTGTCTCAATCCCTTTTAAGGGGTAGATAGTGGGGTAGTGGATTATGAAGTCTGTTAGGACCTTAGGAAGCTGTCCATAGTGGGTCTAGGTGTGGAGTCGTGGAGTCAGTAGAAGTAGGAAAGAGGTCGTGACCGGTGGGAAGAGGGGGCAGTATCGCAGGGGAGTAGTGGGGCAAGAAGTGTGTAATGCCAATATCTTGTACAAAGAGTTACCTCCAGCAATGAAAGGTTACGTTCTTTTTTTCCAAAAACCTTGTTGTGATTAGGAACTCGGAGATTTTCGAGTTCTCTTTAACAAGCCAAGTTCATTAGTAAACATAGGTAGACGAGGAAGGAAAACCCTAAAGTGCAGGTGGAAACTGATTTAGAAAATTGAAAATTCGAGCAAGATAACTAGAGAAGGATCCTGTAACAGTGGTCACATACGAAGCATTTCGGTTAGCAGGGCGCATTCCCATGCTTATAGCTATGGCGGACACAAGGAGGGCCAATCCTCAATGAGCCTCCTAATTTTGAAATTTTCCATAACTTTTTTTTAAAATTTTCTCAACTTTCCTAAAAGTATTGTTAATTATAGTTTTTTTTGTAGTTCCAACCCATCTTAAGATTAAAATTTAGGCTTCTACACCCCGTTCCCTTCTCTCTCAACAAAACCCTGCCTCTAACACTGCTTATAGCGCCCAAATCCAAGAGCTATCAGTTGGCTTGGCGTACCAAACAGTGTGGTAAGGTGGGGGGAAGGTTCAACCTCCTCCAGAAGCCTTATACCGAATCAAACCATGAAAAAACCGCGATCATTTCACCAATCTTACCCGAAACGGGAAACCCAATCCTCGTTCAATGAATTTTCTCAATTATAGCATTGTCAATATCGGGAACTCTATGATTGCATTACTTCAATCGATTACAAGACTAAGCTGGTTTACATGATACACAGTATCCATCCAAAATCGCAAATTAGTCCAAATTTTTCGATAAAAAAAGTAATACAAAATAAGAGTTGATAAAATTAGTGGAGAGGAGAGAGAGATGACTAGAAAAACGGCGACGTCACGGTGGGGGGAGGTCGAGGAAGATGGATTTACGAAGAGAAGGAGTGGTGGAAGAAGGGAAAAGAGACGAGGGAAGTAGAGATCTTCTATGAAGGATAGTCTCTTTTGCTTTGCTCTCTTTGCTTCACTTCGAACCTCCCTTTTCTCTCCATTTCTCTCCCCCCTTCTCTCTTTCTCAACCGACAGTTGGTCGGAAGTTTGTGTCTTGCACGCACCGGAGGAAGGGACCGAACACTATAATTCGATTTTAAAAGATACAAATGAATAACCGACCTCTTTTTGAGGTTTTTTTTTTTTTTTTTTTTTTTTTACTTGGATATTAAAGCCCATGCTTTTTGGGTTTGTGCAAGCTTGCAAATTTTTTCATTTAACTATTTTTTAAACCAATGAGCTTTTTAAACATGATATATTGAAAACTCTTGTTAACAATATTTTACCTTTGATTTCTTATAATTAAGTGATTATATACTTATATAAAAGTGCTTTGAGTTCCATTTGCTGAAACGTAATTTTAAATGATAGATATATTGAGTAAAACTTTTTGATTTTTCCCATAAAATGTTTATTATCGAAGTATATTAGCTTAAATGTATATAAGAAAAAATCAAGGATATAATTGCATATTCAACTCAATTTCAAAGTGCTTATTTTTTGTCAAATATTTTCAAAAATTATAATTCATACTATCAAATATGATACCATATTTAAATATTGGGAAAAGATAGATAATTAAGGAACATTAAATAGTGTTTATCTAATGGGGTTTATTTAACTTGATTTGAATTTAGCATAATTGTTAAGTATGAATGTTACAAGGTGATTAAGTCACTAGATACCATATAGAAGGGTTTACTTAACTAAAATAGAAATGATATAGTATCCTACTCTAATTGAATGGATTTCTCTAACACTATCTCAACTTCATTTACATTCAAGTACAAGCTAATCAAGCTAATAATTTAAATTTCAAGTCTCATTTATAACTATTCGAGTAACTTGACCCCAAAATTGATTCAACTATTTGTAAAATCAACTTAAGTACAATATTCAATTAAATTCAAATAGCCCACTAACTGATTCAATTTATTTACACACCCACCTATAAAAAACAAAGTTTCTCAAGTATAACTTTTTAACTTATCAAAATATTAAAATTTCTAGAATAATTGCAAAGCCTTGAATTATTCATATTATAGTGAAAAAGTACATTCCACATTGTTTTAGCTGTGAATGGATACCTGCTTCAGTCATTTCTTTTTTTTTTTTTAATTAACTGCATCGTATTTATTTTTCTTATGGAAAAAGATGTATTAGTTTCTTCGTGCCCATAACCTATGGAAGGAACCCGAAAGTCTTGATTTGTATCCACAGAAAGAGTTCCAATTGTGGACCCAAGAATCTCTTTATCAACAGAATTAAAGAAAGATGTTATAAGTTGCAAAATTAGTAATATTTATTAAAAATATTTATATGGTGGATACATGATACTATATAGCATTTAATATAGTTTAGGAACTGTTCTCTAGTTATGCAATATAAAAGGAGAAGTGACATATATATATAATGAACCCATCTAATTATGTGGGAATAGATTTGAGAATTGGGAAATTGAAACTTTACCCTTCTAAATTCCTTTCAATCATGTGGGGTTCAATGAATTCTAAAGTAAGCTAAATTTCGATGCTGACTCTTAATAAATATGGTTGAAATATTTCATATCTAGAGTTGAGTTTGAATAGATTCATCAATTACCCCCGCAATTCCTTAACAATCTGTTGAGACTGAGTTCTTCTTAAGTGTCATCTTCATCAAATTACTGGCTAGACAGATTGAACCCGTTTTAGCAGGATAGTCATCCCGTTGTTCTCAATTGCTAGTTCGATTATTTATCGGAGGTAGCATACATTCCTGTTCAGTGTTTGTCTAGTGATAAAAAGGCAGTGGACATCTATCAAGAATATCATTCCTTGGATCCTTATTTTTAGCATTGTGAATTTAAGGTCAAGTTTTATCTATTTAATGGGACTAATGAGGGTCCACATTGGTGCTAATTCACCTTGTTTTGTATCCATATTTGAATGAGTTCATGTCTTAAAAATCTTAACATGTAATACCCAAATTTTTTATTAATTATGAATAAAACCCAAATACAAAAACTTGACCCTCTTAATAAATATGTTGTGTTTATGTTGAGTGTATTTATCGATTAAGAGTTAATAATAAATTTTCAAAATAATTATAATACTTTAAAAAAAAAGAACATCCATAAAATTAACGTTAAAAGTTAAAATCTTAATATTTAAATATAAATTACAATCTAATAAAAGTTTAATAAAATCAAGTCCAATTAAAATTTTAAAAACATTTTTACTCCTAGTTTTTAAAATCAATCTCCGAGAGAAAAGTTGAAGGGAATGAAAATTAAGGACAAAGGAAAACACATACCTTAGAGCTGGTTATAGAAAAAAAGAATAGAAATATATTATTGGAAAAACGGGAGAAAAGCATACAGTTAGGTTGTGTAGCATGTGGGAAACAAATTGAAATATTAGTTTTTTTTAGCATTATCGAGTTTGTAGGTTAAACCGATACTATCTACAAAACCCTTTTAAAAATAAAATGTATCACCAAGGTGCATCCGAAAAAAGTGGTAGTTTCCACAAATTTAGAGGATGCGAAACAGGCAATAAATTTGGACCCTTTATAGTTATAGTCTATAGTCTTTGGAAACTTTTCCCCTTTGCATAGAAGAGTTCCAATTATAGTTTCCAAGAGTCTCTTATCAACTGAATTCAAGAAAGACGTAGATTTGCAGTTTCTCTTCTTTTTTTCATCTCCACAAATTTCTCTTCCAGCAATGAATATTTCAAATGCAACATTAACATTAGTTACCGTGCTTATTTGACTCGAGAGCAAAATCTTGAGAGTGCAGTCTATTCAAGGGTTGATCCTTAGCCCAAAACCCCCCAAGACATGTTTTCATGTTTTGAACTACTGCATTCACTTTTCTACTGAAATTAAGATCGAAGGACTCCCCAAACAGGAACATTGAATTTGCAATTAAAACTAGAGACTCCCAACAATTCTGCATTCTCGTACAAGTAACCACATAATTCTCGCAAGGTCTCATTCCCAAAAAGCTTGAGCTACTTAAAAATAGCCCGCCCCTCTGTCCTCCCTAGCCTCAGCAGTCTCACCAAACATTATAACGAAAATAGTCATCTCCACACATCCACTTCACAAGCACTGATTCGATTGAGAAAGCTAAGCCGTGCCACCCTCACACAACCCAAACAGCAAAATCTAAAAAACAGGCAGTCAAGACTTATCTATTCATGTTAACTGTTATGCCCCCCACGATTCAAAGAGAACTTATTTGGATTAAAGATCAGCTAAAGATGATATACTAATGAATATAGATGCCCAACCAAGCAATAATGATTTACACTGGCTATAAGGCTCCCAATGATTTCACATCTACTCAATATGAAGGTGATGCACGTATTTCTACAGCAATTAAGCCTTTTCCGAAGCTCTGCTTTCAGACACAATTCAAAATAATTAGCAGATTGACCTCCTTTACTATTTACTGTTTCAGCCTAGGTTGCAATTCATCAACCCCGGAGTTGAACACAAAACTTGGAAATGTCGTTGTTATGTCCCCGCAAGTTATAAAACGAATCACTATCATACACCCTGTACTGCTGAAGGAAAGGAAAAAAAATACAATTGAAGATAAAAGTATTTAATTCACCTCAAATTTCGGAAGGGTCATGATTTCAAAAGAGACGGATTTTTAGATACAAAATTCTGCCATTCAGGGCCTGTCTATTCTGCCATCTGGTTCACATCAGCTTCCAAAAAGTCTGCCAAGAAATATCACAAGCTGAGGATCCCCAATGATAAATGAAAGGAAAGGTGGGGCACGCAATAACCTCCCTGCTCTACAAAAACAAGATGGGAAATCTTGTTGTAATGGAGATGCCCTATATCATTATTGCCTTTTTTTAGTAATGAAATGCCCCTATCATGATGCTTGTAGGCTCCCCAATGGTCAGAAATTAATGCTTTTCCTATTTGTGCTTATCCAAAAACCAGGCTTATAATAAGGCTTAATTCCATTGTTTGAACATCATCAATGTTAAGTGACACTGAAACGGCCAAAGATGTGGCCCATAAAGTAATCAAATCAAACATGATGGATTTTCCCCCCATTGCTAAGGCATTTTAAAGCCCCCCCATATTCCAATCAGTCACATTTCCCTGGATGTCATACCAACCTTATCAAGTAAAACCTCACGGTTTCATCAGCCAGTTTCATTTCAGATTCGCTAATAGAGCAATCAACATTTGCTTGACTAAAAGAAACGTATAAATAAATGTTTTTGAGGGAAGAGAATGGAACCAATGGAGAACAGGATATTTGGGTAAATAAATCTTGACAGCTATAATATAGTCCACATGGTATATAAATTTAATCACCATTGTAATTCCTCCAAGATGGCTTATGCATTTAAAGGGGGAAAAAAACAGAAAAAAGTTCAAAATGAAAGATTTCAGTTTCATTTTTGACTAGTTGCATCATGTGATCATATTAAACAAGTGAACCCCCCCCAAAGGGAAAAAAGAGGCTGTAAGCTCACCTCTTGACGCTCAATATATCCGTCCCATCCATATCATAAAGCTTGAAGCAAACTGTAAAAAGAGAAAGAAAAAAAAAAATATTAGTAAAAAAATACTCAGCAGAACAGTATTGCAAATTCGGTTGAAAGGCATTCAGAGTAATAATGCTTATATGGATTTCAAAAACAGCTTTGAAACAACTTACAATCAATCTTGTCTTCTTGGGGAGCATTAGGATGGAAGACATTTTTGGCTTAACAAAGTCACCGAGTCAAAGAAATCCTTTACCCTTCACTCAAAAAGATCAAATATCTGCAGGCAAAAGGTTTAGAATCTCAGAATATGTTGCAACCATTTAGAAAACCACTTTCAAAACATTTTTTTTGAGTGAGGACATTACGATCTTGAAGCAAGGAAAGAAACAGTAGTGATGAACTTTTCCCATTTTCCCGATAAGATGGTAGCTTATTCAAGAACTACCCAACATACCAGCAATTTCCAGAATAGTTAAATCATTTCTTGCTTATGAGTATGAAAAAACACTGACATTTGGATAAAAAATATAAAATGTAAAATGACTCACCGATTGGCAAAGAGATTCTCCTTCTTTCTGTTCTTGAAAAGTGCTAGCTGAAACTCTTCCTGCATTAAACAATAACAGAACTCAAACCCAAAGTTTGCAGCCATTTATGCAGTGCATCTTGACCCAGCCTTTGATAAATCAGTTAAAACATGTTTGCTTAACTTCATCAGGATGAAAGGGAAATAGCTATTTCTTTCTTATAAAGCTATTACTATTTGGCTTGTAAATAAACTATTCCACAACTAAGAAATTGTAATTCCTTCACAGAATAAAGGGGAAAAAACGATTCCTTGGTCTTTTTTGATATATTTCATATCTGCCCATAAAACTTTAACCCAATAGTCAAGCCATAGATGGGATATGAAAAAGGTATTATTCCTAATCTACTATTAATGTTATTTTAAGTGCAGTCAAAACAAATAATAACTATTACTTCTCTATTTTATTTCTCAGAAATTTATAATTTTATTAAATTTCAAACGTAACCATTAGTTAGTTACTAGGAAAATTTAATTCGGTTAAGGTTTACATATTAGTAGAACCAGACCACTAAGAACTTATGTGTTTGAAGCATGACATAAAAAACAATTCAAGGCCATAAGACGTTTTTATCTTTCCTTTTGCTTAGGTGGTGGAAAGGTATCGGGTCCATAGATGCAGCCAGTTACCCCTTTTTGATCAACCCCCTCATCGACGAGAGAAGCACTGATGCTTTTGTAAAGCTCAAACAAAGCTTCAACTTCACTAACACTAACTGAAAGTTTAAAACCCTAAGGAACCCAGATAAGTTGAAAAAGCAGGGGAACCTAGAGCAGCCACTATATGCAATCAGCAGAAGCATGTATGTACACACATATATGGCCCAAAACAATTTAAAACTCCAGATGTATGTGGCAAATGCCCTTTTCATGTTTGAGAAGTCAATTTTTCAAAAAAAGTGTTCAAAAGACAGATCCTAGCTCCTGTAGAATGTTTTTATCAAAATTTTCGGGGGTTTTATTGACACTAGAACAAATATTGTGGAACTCCCTAAATTATTTACATTCTATCCATTTTCAAAAATGTGCTTGTTTTTTCCAGCAAGAAATTTCTAATAACAAAATAATAACATGCCATGTTCAGTAGACAGAAAAGGCTATATAATTTTTACAAAGTATATTGGAATCATTTTCTTTATGGTATTACATGCTCTTTAATATGCCCAAGAAAACCTTTTAACGATACCCAAATAATGCCTTTTAAGGTCATGACATCCCTTAAATTATGATAAATATTCCATGATCTGACATTGTCTGAAATGAACCTTGTTCAGCATCTATTTCTCCAAATGCAGGTTAAAATTACTGCTCAATAAAGGAGGCATTATATTTTTCAAATGAAAATTGTATGAACCCGGTATAGGCAAGGAGAAATACTGGTTTTAAAAAAGTAAACCTACAAGCTGTTTGAGAAAGCAAGGGTACGGATCCTCGTATCCAGGGAACTGTTTTCTTTGCGTAGAATGAAAACAGCCCATTTACTAAATAAGTTGGTCCAGACACAGTTCAATGCTAGACAGCCTTGCCCAGGCTTCACAAAATGTATTGAAAACATTCAACCTTCAAAAAAAACCTATCAATCAAAAACCCCAATAGAAAGTAGTTAGTAAATCAACCATGCATATTAACCCAAAACCAAATCACCCCAAGACCAAACTAATCCAAAAAAAAAAAAGAGTAATCTGCCCAATTGTTCAACAAACTGAAGCTTCTATTCCATCTTTATCATACAAAAAAGATAACATGTTCTACCAAAACGCAAATTCATTGAACCCCCCCACAATGGGTTCCCTTAGTCATTAAGACTCATGCTTAAGGTCACAAATCCGACAAGATGTGATTCAAATCCCATCAAGATCACTTCTTGATCCATTTCCCACATAATAAGTTGGACCAACTAGCACAAGAATCTTGTATTCCAGTTTCCGGTCCCGAAATAGTGGGTTACACTACATACCGAAAAAATTAGTGGGCTACGCTAAGATTAACCCTCCGTTGCCAAAGAAATGAACAACATTTTCCAATAAACATTGGACCACTCTTCACGAAAGCCAATATAAATGAGAAACTCATCAAAATTTCCTGGAAAGAAAAAAGGAAATCTTTATTCCCCTCACTTGATTATCAAATAGCTATACACAAGTCAAAGCTGATTCAACAAAACAAACGTCATACCCATCATTTTAAATTTTAAATCACCAACTAAAAATCGATGGCTTTTTTACTATATATGATGAAAGATTGAAATTTTCATACGAATTCTTTTACTCTCCTGTCTTTTCCCTTGTTTATTCAAACACAGGAAAAAAAAAAGCTAATAAATTGGGGTTACAAGCTCGATTAATATAAGTTTATCTGATATAAAACAGTTCAATATATCATATACATAATATATTAAATATATATATAATAAGAACATAAAGGTATGATAAATTTACTTACCCAACAACCAGCAAGGTAAAGGGGTTTTCTTAAAAACGACAAAGGCAATAATTTAGACAGAGAGACCTGCGAGAGAAGAGAGAAGAGGGGAAGAGAGGGGAGTTGCCGGGGTGTGTGTTGGTTTGTTTTGTATGTTCGAGAGACGGGAAAATCCAACAAGATTTTAAAAAAAGGGTCAAGGAGAAAGGGAAAAAGCGACTAAGCATACGTAAAATGTGAAAACGCCCAAACCCAAACCAACACTTGCTCGGTAAACTTTTAAGCAAAGGTTGAAAATGGAAGAAACATGTGGAAAAAAAAAAAAAGAGTTTGTTTTTATTTGGATATAAAAATTTAAATAGAATAAAATGATAGGAGAAAATTTTTTTTGTTTGATTAAAAATAAAATAAAAAGAATAGAAATAAAATAACACCTGATCAAATTATTCTCTCTTTTTTAAGTCTGTCCTCCTTTTATTTTGCTCTCTTTTTAAGATATTTTTATAACTTCCATCTTTCTTTTGATTTCTCTCTTTATTTGGGGGAAAAAATGAAAATACACATAAATAGAAATGATTCATTCCATTTTTATTAAATTATCTCGTTTCTACTCTCTTATTAAGAAACCAAATACATTACTTTCTTCATTTCCATTTTTTCATCTAATTCCTACGATTTTTACCATTTCCAAACACAGTGTAAAACTTGTTTAGTTAATGGTTAATAGAGTAATAGAGCGGCAAAGGAGGCAACTTTTTCCCAAAAAAAAAAATAATTTAATTCTTATTGGATTGGAAATTAGATCTAGAAATGACTATTAAAGAAATACTTGTTATATCTGTTCCAAAATGAATAATAGTAACTTTAGAATAGATTTTATAATTTATAAAAATTTTACTCTTGCTAGAATTATAATTTAACAAAATTACTTTACAGACCCGGCAATGTCTTGTTTATTAGTTGAGTTTTATTACTTTTTTTTTTATAAATTTTACGGATAAACTTTTATCTTATCAAATTATATACCAATCACAGTTTACTTGCCAGTGTCCAATCCAAGAGATTGGAGTTAAATTTGGATTTATCAACTCGAAAATATAATCACGGGCAGACCAAAGTGGGGTGGGGGTGGGGCAAAGGAGGTGGTGTGTCCCTGGTTCAAGAAAATTTTATTTAATTAAATTTATATTAAAATTAAAATTTTATATTTTCATATATATTTTTAAGTATAAATTTTTTTCATAAAATTCAATATGATTTTAATGATTAAATGGCTATTTTTACATTTATTATCTATCTCTCAATAAATAATTTTCATTCTCTCTTTTTTTTCCCCACTATAATTAATAAAATTGAATTTTATTAATAAAACAAATGTAGTTAACTAAATAAATTATTAATAAACACTATTTATTTGTTAGTAACTTTACGATAAATAATAACTATTTTTAAATCTATAAAGTTTCAATTATATTGTATAAAATTTTAGTAAATAACAACAGTTTATATTACTTAAAATACTAACTTTTTCCTTCACTATTAATATTATGAAAAAAAATATTATTATTAAATAATCAATTTTTAATACTTTATTGAAAAAACATTTTATACATATATATTTTTTTTTGATATTACTAATGAAAAAATTTCTTACAAATTTGGGCATAAAAATTATAAATACTATATTATTTATATTATGTTATCATTTTCATCATACTTCCCAAATTTTTTTTTTTTAAATACTTTTTAATTTTATTTTCGCTAATAATAAAACTTATAGAGTTTTATATTTTTTTATTCCATTTTTAATAAATTTATAGTAACATTTTGACTAATATACATGACCAATGAAATATTAAAAAAAAATTTATTCTTTAACATTTTACAAACTATATCAAGTATCTGTAATTTAAATACATAAAAAGAAGTTTAAAATCACTTTTATATTTAATATTGATTTTTATTAAGGGTTATTTATTTCTAATGTATATAAAATGCATTATAATTGTGATGATAAAGTAAATATTTTTCTATGAGTAATTCTATTATTAATTTTGATACTGTAAATTTGGCTCCCTAATAGTATAATTTTGCATTCATCCCCGCATATTTAAAGTAGCAAGTGACATCAATTGAGAAAAGTTTGTTCTAGGAGTGAGTTTTACTCTAAAGGTGAGTTAAACCTCTTTAAAGCAAACTAGTTAGAAACTAATGTCACTCTTTCTTAGAAAGTCATGATAGGGCAAAACTAATGAAATAATTGAACCTCTCAAACATATGTAGGACTGTAATAAAGCCAAAATGGCTTTCTTAGAGGGGAGATGAGTTTGGAATAGACTTTAGAAGATAGGAAGAAAAGCCTAGCTCACCATTTAAACTTGAGTAAAAATGGGAATCCGAGGAAAGTCAAGCATTGCATGGGGACTCCAAAGGGAAAACCTATCCCATGACAAGTGGTATTAAAGACAACATTCTATCTTTTGAGCCCCCTAAATAATATCCAGTGTGTTTAAAGTAGGTGTTCTTATTGGCAAATAAACCTGTGTGAGTTAAGCTTAAGAGGAGGCCCAACCCATCGAATGGGACATCATTGTAAGAAGATCAAATGTATTATGAATCAATTATAAAAAGAATCTACCAAAATCTTTATTAATGTGTTTGGTAGGTGAATCCTATTGTTGAGCAACTCGATAAGAAGTGATCTTAGAGGATGGAAAATGAATAAATGCAACGGGAGCCTATGGAAACTTGAGGTCATGATAAAGAAAATCATGGTTAGAGTTTGACAATGGGAAAATAGATATGATGGATTTGAATGTAGATAGTGGAAAACACATATCCTCATAAAAAAAGTGTCATAGATTTAGGTGGAGAAAATATCATAGCCCAAAGAGTTTGAAGTTAAGTAGGAGGGACTAACTTGGGCATAAAATTTAACAAGTGACATTGGCAGGGAAATATGTGCTTTGAGTGCTTATACTCTAAAGGGGGAGTTAAGTTTTGCTTGAACAAACTAGTCAAGAGGGTTTTGCAACTTTATTAATGTGTCCATAATGGATGGAAACCCAAAAGATAAGTTGACCTCTTGAAAATATATGGAACTGTGATTTAAAGCTAAGATGTTTATCCTGTGAGGAGGATGGGCATGGAAAAAACATGAAAAGATAAGAAGAGAAAGCTGGCTCATTATACAAAATTTAAGTAAAAGGAAATTATTGGATGATCAAGCATATCGAGGATGCTCAAAGGGGGAGACACTCCTATCCTTTACATTGGCATTACTACTTGCATAATTTTGTTTGTTCTCATCAGAATAGTTAGCATGTGAGGCTAAAACCATATGCCATGTGGAATAAACCAAATCAAGTAATGATGTTAGCCAAAGTAATGTCATGTTAACCATCTACATATGCATCTAGGTGCCAAAAGCAAAAAGGAGAAAAGTGTTATTTTTAATTAAATAATTAAAATTTTAAGAAATGTAAATTTATAATGCATTGAAAAATCCCTTTTATTTATCAAATAATTGATGAACACAGGTCTTAAATTTGGATATAATTGAACTTTTTTCTATTTAATTTTAAATTGAAAAGTTTAAAAATTCCTAAATTTTGTCAAAATTATCCATCTAACATTAATTTTGAACTTTGCTAAAACAAAATGTATTGAATGGTGACTCTTAATAATGCAATTGTTGCAAAAAAAGAAGGGTTATGAAAATAAGTCAAAAGGTTTTTCGAATCACATTGATAATACTCTTGAAAAAGTTGGTTTCCTACATGATGATTTTTTTATATTCAACCTTTTAGACTTCTAAATAACTTTTTGATATGGAATATTATGAAAACAAGGTCGTTTTTCATAGTACAATGTCTGAAACTCTCCTGCTCCCTCATAATAGGAGATTCT